>CAJVQA010000533.1:0-33065 GCA_910591915.1 Cetraspora pellucida
CTTCATGCTTGGTGCTATCATATGATACCTGCAATTCAAGAATATGGATCAATAAATAGTATGACCATGGAAACTTACGAAACTCTTTATAAGAATTATGTAAAAAGACTCTATCACATTTCAAACAAAAAGATTATATGAAACAAATATTAAGGACAGTATGTTTATAAATCTAGTAACTAATCGTTATTTATTGCTATGCACTGGTTAAATTATATTTTAACCAAATAATATATTGTAATATATTATTTGGTTAAAATATAATTTTAACCGTGAATAATTATTATATTAGGTTATACGGCAGAAGTTAACTGAAAAAGAAGCAAAAAGAAATATCGCCGAGTAAAAGGGTTTGGAAACCCTATGTAGACTTTAAGTTTAGATGAGTTGGATGATTTTCTTAAAAATAACAAAAATAATCTGGACTCATTATAATTTGAGGGTTTTCAAAACCTTTTAACCGGTCTTGATGAATTTTTTGAAAAGAATCCAATTTCATCTCTTAATGATTTTAATTATATACAGGTATTTTCTTCAGCTTCATTAGAAAGTACAAACATAATTTGTGCTATTGCTAGTTTTCATGAAAGTCCTATGTTTTCAAACGTTGTGGTTAGTGGCTATGAAAATAATGAAGAAATAAATTGGTATGGCTTGGTATGTATTGAACAGTTGTTCAATTCAATTTTTTTTATTAAAATTTGCCTAACAATAGTAAATTATGACTATAAGAAAATGATACTTTGAGGGTAAATTAATAACATAAATATTATTTCAAGGTACTTCTTATACTTAAATTTTATTAAACAAACCAAGAGCCACTAGAGTTTGCCTTAGTCTATTGGTATGAGAAAGTTGGTGAATTATAGAGATGTCCTAAATTGAAGTTACTTAAACATTATAGTTGTATACCATTAGATAGTATTGATAGGACAGTGCATATAGTTCTAAAATTTAATAAAATAAATGAATATTTATTGGATAGTTTTATTTTCTAATTTAAAAGTATATTGATATTTAAGTGTATATTATGTACATTATATTTCGATAGATAATGATAAGTCTATATAAGTATCGATTTAAATAAAATCAAAAATAATCGATTTTTTTTTATAACAATAAGTATCGATTTATATAATTTCGATCATAATTGAATTTTTGTAAATAACGATATATACCGATGAAAATAAAATCAAAGAAAATCGATTTTTTTGTAAATAATGATTTGTATCGATTTAAATAATTTCGATCATAATCAATTTTTTGTTAATATCGATACATATCCATCTATCGATATATATCAATTTTGATATATATCGATTTATAACTACCCTGCCGATATATATCGTTATATTTCAATCGATATATATCGATTTTTTGATATATATCGATTAATAACTATCCAAAAATTTTCCTGATGACAAAAGAACAATGACCATCTTTCATTTTTACTATTTTTACAAACTTACTAAGAAAGAAAAAATTAATTTTCTTCAAAAACTTGCTTTTAGAGGTAAAAAAATAAAACAAAATTCTAAACACCTTCTAAGCAACAACAAAAAAATATAACAATCCCAACTCAGGACATCTTTGAAGATCTGGACTGATTACTTAATTATCTAATCACAAAAAACATGAAACAAAATACCAACTTAATACAATACTTCTCAAAAGCTCACCTTTACAAATTTACTCCTGGTCAACCAATTTACTTTATTCTAAATAATACTCAAACAACACAAACCAAAAATCTTCTTAAAAACAAAGTTTTAATTATTTGCTTAAAACAATTGCTGCTAAAAAGCAGAATTCCTTACTAATTTCCTTTATTAATCAAATCCATTACTTTTTTCTTAACTTAATATTCCACAATATGCATATATTTTAATACTAAAAATTTACTTACTAAATTTACTGAACTTTTTTTTACTAAACTAAACTACTTACACATCTTTCATTTGCATTATTCAATCCCACCATATCCAATCTCTGATTATTGCAAAGTGGCAATTAATTTTGTCTGTCTATACTTATTTCTTTATAACAAATACCAAACAATTTACTATCAAAAATTCATTGATAAACTAAAGCTTTATTCTCTTAGACTATCAATGAAATACAATTTTGAATTTAATGCTTCAAAACCTCTATTTAGTATTTATAATAACAATTAGTTTACTATTACTATTAATTTTAACATTTCTAAAACTAAATTTCTTAACTTCTTTTGAATTCGATTACTTAAACCTTATATCCAAAACTTTAATACATGATATTTAGACTTTTTTAAAGCTTATCAAAAACAATTTACAAAAATTAATGAGGATAAAGTCAGAAACTATATTAAATACCAAATTGCAATCACACTTGCTAAGGAATGCAAAAAACTTCTACTCTCAGCATCAAATTACAGAACCAACCTTTTTCCAAAATTGCTTCTTTTTTACCACTAAAGCTGCACTCTTTTATGTTCATACATGCAAAAACAAAGACTGCAAGCTCTTATCTAATAACACAGAACACATTTTTAAAAATATATCAATTCATTTCTTTGACAAATCTTTTGAGACCTTTTCAGCATCTCAAAAAGGCAACCCAATTCCTAAAACTACACTATTCACCCCAGACTACACAATATTCAAACCAAACTAACAATATATAGCAACTTTTAAAAAGACTATTCTACTCTATAGACTCAATGAACTTGTACTCAAAGCAGACCAAAAGTTTGCTAAAATTAATAATTCAAAAACCAATCCCAAATAAACTGCATTTTATCTTTATTCTTATTTTAAAGCTTATTTAAATACTGCAACTAAAAATAACAGTATTTCTGATCTTAAACTAAACAAAGATTTAGAAAAAATTATTACATCTACTATTAGTTCACATAACTTAGCATGAATAATTCTTTACTTTCATATTTAAAGTCAACCAAAATTCTTTATTCTCAAATCCAATTCGACTATAATTTAAAATATCATCTAGAAGCAAAAAAATTTATCATTAAGCACTATGATATAAAAATTCCTTCAATACAGAATAATACTCTCTTTATGTCTTTAACTACTACTTATAGTTTATTTTTTCAATAAATCCTTTTATAGATAATATAAATACAGCTGCCACTTCTAAAATAATAATATTCTTTACTAAAAGTATGCCATTTTTGAAAGAAAATGATGTAAGTAGATAGGCAGAAAAGCCTATTTATGCAAAGAACCAGTTAATGACAGTTAGACCCAATGTACAGGGCAGACTATGACATTCTCTGCAACTGTAAAAACCGATTATATGGTGAGTGCATATATAGAAGAAACCACTCAGATACTAATACATCACACCCTTTTGAGACCTCTATCAAAAATAATATATTATCTACTACATTTATACATTTCTATATACTAACTATGTTTATTAACACTCCATCTTCTACTCAACAATTTACAAACCTAAATACTACTAATAACAACTATGAATTATTATCAAATAATGACTTTATTGATTTACTAACAACAAATACTATCAAAGGAAAAACTTTAATTTATATTTCTAATCTATTTAAAATATATAATTCCTTAATATGCTTTAACAAATTTCTATCCTTACACAATCTTTAACTCTTACCATCTTTGCAATTAATAGGATTCTTTCTAAAATTTATTTAAGAAGAATATTTAACATATTACTTATAACAATACATTAAAATATCTATCAAAACAATTAACAATATTCATATAGAAGCATATATTCATATTTTACAAGAAACTATATTATTATCAAACTATTCATATATTCTCTTTAAAAAACTCTTAAACTTCCAAAATACTCTACTTAAAACAAATTACCTAGCAACAACATTTACAATACCCTCTTTTTTAGAATGTTAATAATTCCTGTTAATCAACATTTTTTCTATTACTAAACTATCTATTTTACTAACACAAAAAGAAAACAACACTTTAATTTTAGAAAACCCAAACCCTAATACAAATCTCAACTCCAATATACCTAATACTAACATCTTTTTCTTACAAACTACAAATACTTCTGCAAATAATATCTCTAATCTTAATACTATTAACATCAATTACATTTTAATTCCAATTAAAATAGGCTTTATAAACATCAATGTTTTGATCTAACCTTTAAAAAAAACTCTCATCAATAGATTTTTAAACAACAATCCTTTTGATATACTAGGTATATCTGAAACACATTTATCAATTAAAACTGAAAAATTTCTTAATACCCAAACTAAAAATTATATAAGTGTTTGAAGCTCTCATGCAAATATACACTAAGCAGGTATTAGTATTTTTATTTACAAAAACATCTCCAAATACATTGCTTGTACTCATAATTATAAAAAACATATTGTTGAACTTAATTTACATCTTAAGAATCTTCTACTAAGATTACTTCAAATTTATATTTCTATAGCTAAAAGAAACAACTTTACAAAGTTGTTCAAGAATATATTATTTCTCTTCTACAAAATCCAAATTACAAAATAATAATCTTGGAAGACTTTAACAGTGTTTCAAACTCTTACATTGATTGACTACCTTCTAAAAAAATCTCAATTCCTGAACTACAATTAACTAAATTTCTAATTAGTCACCAATACAAAGACCTTTACCAATTCTTCTTTCTTGATACCAAAAATTACACATTTTAATGATCAAATATATAAAGTAGAATTGACTAAATCTGGTCTAATTTATCTTTAACAAATATTGATTATACAGATATAATTACTACACATCAACTAGACTCAAATCATAATTTAATTACAATTGAAATATCTACTGTTCTTAACAAACTGAAACCAACTAAACAACAAAAAAGAAGATGTTTTCTTTGAAAAAATACTATTAAAAAAATTTTGAAAAATTATGCAAACCGAACTACTTGTAATATATTAACAACTGTCTCTCTAATTATTTCTATAACTAATCAAAACTAACTTAACCTTATATAGAAAAATTAACAAAGCTTTAACCAAAGCTGCAACAAAACATATCTTTTTTAAATATATTAAAACTATGTCTAAAATTAATAACAACTCTTCTTCTAAACTACCACCTCTATTCTATTAATACAAACAAATCCAATATCTAAAAAACCACTTTAACTCTTCAAACTATCAGTTCTTACTTCATAAATACTAATCAGACTATTCTAATAATTTTCTGCAAAAAATATTATCTTCTTTTAATTAAATTAAAAATGAATTTATCTAAGTTAAAACTTTCTTAACTACTATTAATAACAAACAATTTACAAGAATATTAAACAAAAAATAGAAGAATATAACCAACTTTACACAAACTCTCCTAAACTCTTCTACAAAAAAATTTTTGAAAACCAACATAGCTTACATATAGAGCAGCTATTACTAAATAATATACTTCTTACTAATCATAATAAAATTTGTTTCACAATTCAACAACACTTTACTGAATACTTCAATAAAAAACCACTATCTCCTATTTCTTTATTTTCTGATTTCTATAAACTATATTAATCATACTCTAAACTTAAAATTCATTATCAAATCCTTTTTTATGAAATAACAGACCAAGAATGAAATAATACTATTACTAATTTACTAAATCAAAAAGCTGCAAGTCTCTTTGAAATTTGCTATAGACATATTAAATATGCTAGCTCTCAATTCCAAAAACTTTTTTAATAATTTATAAACAAATGCCTTCAACTACAAAAAGTACCTATTGCCTAGAAAACTTTAAATCTCTTTTTAATTCCAAAAAAATCCAATTCAGATTTTACTCTTAACCAAGTTTGTCCAATTTCTATCATTGACCTCTTTAAAAAAACTCTTATCAAAATCTTTATTTAACACTTAGACAAAATCATCTCATTCAATAACCTATTCTCAGATCACAATTTTGCTACAACCAAAAACTCATCTATTCATATTCCTATTCAAATTCTTTACAATATAATTAAATACTACAAACTTTATAATAAAGAAGCTTGAATTCTTTTTTAAGACATGTTAAAAGCATTTGATAAAATCAATATCCTCTGACTTTAGGACTCTTATAAAAGAATTGGCATTTTAAAAAAAGGAATAGATCTAATTACAGAACTACATACAAACTGAATTGCAAAAGTTATCATAGCTTATAGACTCTCAAATCTAGTTCATCTAAAATCTGATATAGAACAAGAAGAAACATACTCTTTATTATTATAGAAAATATACTATAATCCTATTCTATTCTTTATTTCACAAAAATATTATAATTGATTACTTCATATATTCTCATTATTACCAAAAGATCTTATACAAAATAACAATCCTACTTTTATTACTATATCTCCTTTCATCTTTATAGATAACATAGTATGGCACTGCAAAGATTCACAAACTTTGCAAAATATTCTTAATAATACATTCCTATTATATCAACTTAATAATATTGAAATCAATTCAAATAAATCAGACCTACTATATATATATTCAAAATCTTGCAACATATCCTTCTTTTCTTTATCTTTTAACAACCAACCAATTGTATCAAGAAAACCTGAAGATATAATTAGGTATCTTGAAATATATTATGATGGAAATGGTACAACTAAACCTACTATCAACATGATTAACAACAAAATTGAAAACTTTCTTCAACTCATCAAATACAAGAAACTTGCACTGTTACAAATATCCTTTATTTTCAATTTTGTTCTACAACCTTCACTTAAATATCTTCTTCAAATCATTACTATTAATACATCAAATCAAACCAAACTCTCAAGATTACTTTCTATTCAAACAAAAAAAGATGCTCTCTCTAGCAAGAAATACCAACAATATTATCTTGACCAACCCACTTATCTTCAATCTTCCAACACTTAACAATATTATTCAAAAAGTCAGTGTATTAAATATTGAATGTATCTTTAATTCCAATACACTCCTCCACACTATTGTAAATCATATAATTATACCTTAATATTTCATCTTTTACAACTAGCAAAAAACAATATCACACTTTCCAATATTACACAAATCTCTAATAACACCATAATACAACCAACTAATTCCCATCTAATATATGAAATACTCCCTTTAAACTCATCTATCTCAACACTCATTAGTTTTAAAAACTATAAAATCCTTTAAATCAAACAAATCACTACTGCTGATAATCTTTATTTTCTTTTTTAGAGCAATATATATCTATAAACAAACAAACCAATAAAAGTTGCTAACCTTCTTGGTTTATTCTAATTCAACAAATTGTATATAATAATACAATCTTTGATATTTGACCTCATCTAAATTTACCAACTATTAACTTATTTTTAAACTCTTTAAACCTTTTTTATATACTATCTAACTTTCAATACTTTTTTGTTCTTTCAATTATATTATACAAATAACTCTAACATTATTTTTTCAAAATATAACAATATTTAACATTCTTCATACTATGCTATAAACAACTACTCTACAAACCAAATTTATTTAAAACCAATCACCTTACTATTATTAACAAATTTTAACTACTTTAATTTTCCTTATTGTCAAATTAAAACCTACAATAACCTCTCATTCTACAAATTGACTATAAAGAAATTTTGACTCTAATCCACATATTAACCAACTTTACTACATCACTTTTTAACCAATTACCTCCTCAAATAAACTTATACACTTATGATATTCAACTTATACAACAAACTAATAACTCTATTGATTATTAAAATCAACTTATCAATTTCAACTCTCTTTTACAAAATTTATATCTGACTGAACTCAACTTCTATACAGATGCTTTTATTTAAAACCTAAAAACACCTTTTATAAGGTTTGGTATTAGATGAATCAGTAAAAAAAATACTTCAATTAAATTCAATGCAGCAACTCAATCCTCTACTAACTTTACTTATATAGAATTAATATCAATTATATCTATCATACTTACTATACTCTTTAATACCTCACTTAATATTTATATTAACAACCTAATAGCTATCAAAAATCTTACTTTATTTACCTTAACCAAATTAATCTAACAAAAAAACTAGAACATTTTGTTTATAATTAGTTCTTTAAAAGCAACTAAAAATATTAATCTTAACCTCATTAAAGTTAAATCTCATTCTACAAATTCATTTTACAATTAAGCTAATTTATTAGCAAAACAAGGCACTAACAAATCTATTTTAAAAATACAAATTTTTTTTTTTAATCCACCTACCCATTTCTTATAGAAAAACCATCTTATCTTTCTTAAAATTCATATATTTGTTAAAAATATTACAATCAATTAACTTAACACATGGTCATTACTTAAATTCTTTAACAACATTCTTAACATTGAATAGTCCCTAATGTTTAAAATATTAAACTTCTTGAAACATAATACTCAACTTTACTCTTTTCATATTAAAATTCTAACAAATAACTTACTCATTATACAAAACTTAAATATATGCTACTTATACCTATATACTACTTCAACTTGCTATCAATGCTCAAATATAGAAGATACTCTACATATACTGCAATGTAACAAAAACAGAATTTACTAATTTCCCCAACCACTTATGATTGGTTCTACTAATTATTCACATATCAGAGTATTTGTATTATTAATCAATTTTATAGTTCTCCAATAGTGAAGTGGTGGGGGAAATTAGGGCACCTATAAAAACAATTTAGACATACAATAAACACTTCTTAATATGATTGACAATACTCTAACAACACTCAATATTTTATATATCTTATCATTTACCTTTCTAAACACAATACTTTATTTTACACTTAATATAACTAATTTATAATATCATCATATCCTAAACCTACTTATTGGCACTATATCTAATACAACTTTTGACAATATTAAAATACTTATAAATAAACAAACTACACTTTTTCTCATAAACTTATCTAACAATCTTCTATTTTGGTTTTTTAACAAAATCTGACTTTCTTGTAACTTTGCACAACATTAATAGGAAACTGCCCATAATATTACTTATAAAAAGCAAACACAATAAACACTTCTTATCTACTATAACTTCACTATTTAATACAAACTCAACTACAATTCTAATTAATAACAATTCTTCTGCTATTGAAAAATGGCTCTTTCAAGGTTACTCACTAACTTTATGCTTTATATAATAATAGAACAATTACCTTAGATCCCCTTCAATCTATTCTAGCTAAAAATTGATAAATTAATTGATCATAGCATTTATTAGAAAATAGGAGGTATAATATTACATTAGATGTCTTAAAAGAATATTCTTAATTAAGTAGCACAAATGTAGTTAGAAATTTTTAATATAGAAATTTTCTTCTATGTACTTATTATTTTTTTTTTTTAAAGTTAAAGTGAGGTTTTGCTTATATCTTTATTAATTTGCTAAAAATGCCTCTAGGAGCTTTTCTGGATATAAATTATAAAATCTATTCCAATTACAAATTTGTTACAAAAGTAAAGCTCAGACTATAGAAAAAAACTAACTGTTATCTATCTGCAATCTAAATCTACTAGAGTGATTAAAACTTATCTAGATTTGATAGTATAAAATGTTATTTGTAGAATAACTGTAACCAAGTGGTGGACAAGTATTTGAATTAATGTGTTTTAAGCTTGATAGTTCATATAGATTGCAAGTTGTACTATGTAATTAATGTCTGTTAACATAGTATATATTATTGTGGTTGATTTATGTAGATCTTCTTTATTGATTTTTAGTATATTGTAGAATATTGTTATTCTTTTTCCATTGTGTCAGTTTTGTACAATATGGTTTTCATATTTGTTAATAAACTTTATGAGACAGCTTATATAAAAGTTTTGTAGTAATATTTATTGCTTTTGTTTGTAATTAAGTGAATAGTCTAATTGATGAAATAAGACTAGTAGGCATATATCTTTATAATGTTGTATAAATATTAGTTTGTTGTAGAATTATATTACTAAAAAAAAGGCTATTGTATTATAAAAGTATTTCTTATAGTTCATTAATTTGAGTGCTAGTAATATCAGTAATATGAATAATTGTTTTTGTTATTGTTTCTTGGATAAGATTGGTAAGGAGTATAAAGTTTGAACAAAGAATCCAATGTAGTGAGTGTTCTGATATATAACATGTAATACAGTTATTGCTAGTTATTGCTTCTGAATATAAGTTGTGAAGATAAAAAAAAGTAGATAGTATATTAAATTGTAGTTTAATTTTAAAGAATTTACTATTGCTAAGTGTAAAGTTTGTATATAAGCTAGTTTTGTTAATATTGTTATTTAAATATAGCCAGGTTGCTTCTCAGTTAGTTTGTAGAGATAGAAAAATAATGTTGTTTATCTGATTTTGAGATGATTACATAGCTATTATGTATGCATTGCAGATATTTTTTATTGCTCATTGGGTAGGTTGTTTAATAGTATATTGGTTATATTGTATAGTATATAAAGTATTATAAATATTGTTGTATTATATATCCAGAAAATTTGTTGAGTTGTGGTTTAATATGAGCTTATCTGCTTTATTATTGAATATGTTGTCTTTATAAGCTAGTACTTTGTGAAATGTGATGTTGTATCTGTATAATTTAATTAAGTTGATAATTGTATGCTATATTGGCCAATAGTTATAAGAATATTGTTTATGTTATATTATTATATTGTTAGTAGTTTTGTTAAATTTAGAAATTATAGATTGTGAGTCAGTATAGATTTGGATATTGATGTTTTGAAGACATGTGCATATAGCTAATAGAATAGCTACTAGCTCAGCTTTGTATAATGATGGTCAGAATTTAATTTAAGAAGAATAAGTTTTAATAATAGTATTATTATATGTTTGTATCTATTCAATATTTATTGAACATCTATCAGTAGTAATATTGGTAACAGATTCATCAATATAAAAAGTAAAGTTGGTACATTGGGTATTTTGGTTTGCAATTTGTTGTAATTTGATAAAAGATAAATTGGTATAAAAAATAAGAAAGATTGGATCTTATGATAAGGTAATAAATGAAAGTATAAGAATTCTAGTAGGGTTGCATAATGCAATTGAGTATACAAAATCTGTATAATTTGCATTAAGCTTAAGTTTGTTTGTTGAATTTTGTTGTTTTCTTCCTAAAAATTTTTAGAAAGAGTAGCAGAAATGTCAAATGTATAGTGATTTACTATTTTGTTAGAGTTATGTGAGCATTTTGTGCATGGTATACAATTGATTGATAAGAGTAGATAGAGGTTTGTGTTGGGTACATTTGCTTTGATTGTCTAGTATATAATGGATATAGTGTTGTTGTTTTGGTTATATTTGCATGTTTTTTCTATTATTAATTGTTCATTATTGTAATCAACAGTAATAGGCCAAGATTGTAATGTCCAGTTGTAAAAGGTAAAAAGTTAGTTTGTGAAAGACTCAGATTAGAGTTAAGTTTTCTAGTATGAGAATGTAATATGGTTTTGCCTTCTAATATTGTAAACCATTTTGGTTTATGTCCTATAGAAATTTGTTCAAGTCTTGGTAAAATGTGTTTTCAATCTAAAAGTATAAAGTTATTGAATAAAGTTAATTGTTCAAGGTAAAGAATATGTTTAGTTTGTAATTGTTTTTTAAAGTTGTTATAGTCTTTATATATTTTAAAAATGTTTTCAATTGGTGTATATGGGTATTGTAGTATATATGATAGTGTTATATATGCAGAGATAGTAAATTGTAGATGTCATAGTAGCAGTATTATTTGATATATTGTATTTTTATTTGGGCCATTTATTAGTGAATGTAGTAGACCACAGGTTATTTTGTAATTGTTGTAATCAGATATGTGTGCTAGTTTCAAGTAAATCTGTTGTGTTTAGTCAAATTAGAAAGTTGGTAATATAATGTTGTAACTGGATATTCTATATATTTTTGATATTATATATATTATGGTTTAGCATAGTGCTAGTTGAAGTTGTTAGTGTGAGTTTGGATTTGTGTTTGGCAGTAGTAGGATATCTGGATAAAATTTTGTTACATATGTGTTGAGGAAGTACTATATTATGTATACAATATTTAATAATAAGAATAATAATATTATTAATTATATAAGAGTCTGTTATTTGTTTGGTTTGAATTATATTTGTTAAACCAAATGTTTCTTGTAGAATGAGTTTAATTGTAATGGCTTGTTTGTTAGTTGCAGTATATTAGCAACCAAGAAATTTTAAGGGTGTGTTAAGTAGTTGAGTTATAATAGTTGAGTTTAGAAAAGTAAAAGTGAATATGTGTTTTGTGTTAGATATTAGACTGGATTTTTGAGGATTTACTTTAATGTTTGCTATTTGGTAAAATGTAGATGCCATATTAATGATATTTTGTAATTGCTGTTAAGATTCTCCTAACCATAATGTATCATTCATATATGCTAATACAGAAGTATTTATATAAGTTGTTTGGTACTTTGCAGGAAATAAAGAAATTGGATATATAACTGTTGATATGTATTCTTTGAATTTTTGTATATGTGGTTAATAAGAAGATCATAGTAGATTTGCTATAGCAAAGATGTTATAATTTCTTCTTGATCAATGTCATCTTCTACTGGACATGATGGTATTAATTCAAAGTTTGTAATTACTTGATTAGAGTATAGTTTGAGCAAATTAGTTATTATGCAAATTATAGATTGTGGGAGTTTAATGTGATGCAGTGATTTTTCTAAAAGATTGATATTAACTAAATTATATGCTTTGCTTATGTCCTGTAAAAGTAGTCATATTGGTTTTTTATTGCTATTAGCATTTTTAATAAAGTTGTTTAAAATATGTAAAGGTGTATTGGTACTATTACCAGGTAGTGCAACATAATTGTAAGAAATAAGAATTGGGCTTCTATATACTTATAAAGTTTCTATTCTAATATTATATAAATAAAAAAAATTATATATATATATATTAAATTATCTAAATCTTTTAAATATACATTTTAAATTAGAACATAAAACTGTTTACTAAATATTTATTTTATTCATTAAATCTTAGAACTATAATATCAAACTAATCCCCTATACATAATTACTAACACTCAAATCTAGGTAAGCCTTGGCTACTCTGGTTAGTTTAGGTCACAGATAAATTAGTCTGAGCTTCTATTCTTTCTATAATATTTTAAAAGCAGAATTGTACTTTATGTAAAATCTTAATTAAATATTCAATAAAGATAGAGGCATGGTCTCACCATTAACATTAAAAAAAAAAATAAAAAATCTTAGAACTATATATACAGTTTTAGTTATACTTTTTAATACTTATAATTATAGTATTTAAGCTATTTCAATTTGGAACATCCAAATATTTTATTATTTTTATTATATTAATATATTAAAACAAATTTAAATACCTTTTTATTTGTTTAATTAAAGTTAAATATTAGTTATATCTTTATTAGATAATAATTATATTAATTAAATTGCTCTCAAATCTAGATAAAAATAAAAACATTTTCTAACTTTAAAAGTTATTATAATTGTTAACATTATTAAATTGCTTTTATAACTTTTATTATTAGATTTATATTAATAAAATAATATAAATATATTAATATTTACTAAGTTATATTAATTTATTTCTTTATATAAAAGGCTAGAATAATAACAGTCAGATCCAATATACAGAGCAGACTATAATACTTTATATAGCTGTAAGAGCTAATATACAGTGATTGATCCTATATAAACCAATTTTATAAAATCATTTTTAATGTTTTTAATTTTTTATAATTTTTATATATGTTTTATCAATTTTTTTTTTATTACAAATTACAATTCTCTTTTATAGTCAAACTATTTAAACCTTAATTCAACATATTGTCAAATATAATAATAATAAACTATATTTAGTATTATAATTTCTGTTAATTTATCTTACTATAAAACTTACATCTTTTTTCTAATAATATTTTTTTATCTAATTATATTGTTATTTCTTTATATCTTTTTTCTATATTTTATAATCTTTCTCTTAAATCAAATTTTTTTATTTATACTTTTATTTTCTATAATTTATTTCTTAATATCCATTCTTTAATTTTTTCTAACTATAGCTTTTTTTCATTTTTATTTATTTAACTATTATTATATATAATGCTAGAGACTTTAATAAGTTTACTAAAAGAAAAGTTTAACAAAATTATTGTTTTAATTATAATATACCTATTACAAGTATTATAGTAACCAAAATTTTTGATAAATCTAATCTTTTTTTTGTATAATAACTTTTTTACTTACTACTAGTTTAACTTCTTTACTTTTATAAAAAGTACTACTATTATAATTTATAATTATCTTAAATCTTATATTTATAATAATTAATTATTATATATATATATAGAATAAAGATATAATAGTTCATTTTACTACACAGAAGCAGACTAACAGTTTGAAATAATAATAATATATTGATTAACTTTTTATTAACAACATAATCTTATTTGTAAGAATTATCCTAGAAAGAGAATATCACACTTTATAATTAAAAAATTATTATATCTGAGTTGAAGTATAAAAACTTAAAATTGACAGAGAAGAAGAAAATGTATTCTTTATATATCTTTTTACTTAGTAAGAATAGTAAGAATTTAAGCAATATTACTTGATACTGTATTCAAAATAGTAGAATTTAAACAATTTTAGATATCATTATACTTGAAGTAGTGAAAGTTTGAATAATATTAGATATTATTGTACTTAAGATAATAGAGATCTAAAATAACCTCTAGATCCAAGAGCAATATTTAAATAATAATCTAAAAAATTTTATTAATTAAACAGATTTTAAAATTAAATATAATAAAAAAAAATTTTAAGAAAGAAAAATAAGTTAAAAATTACTATAACTTAAAATTTTGCTTATGTAACTACCTTCTGCTTACTAATAAAAACTTTGTATACAAAATTTTGTATAAATATAATTTTTTAAACCCAACTCACTAGCAATATCTATGAGCAAAATGTTTTTGGCAAAATATTTTTTAGACTAAATTACTAATCTTATAAAACCTAAATTCTAAGCCTATTATAAAATTTTATCAATAACAAATGCTAATCTATTCTAATTAAAAAATATTAATGATTTGCTAAATTCTGAATCATATTAATCATTTGTAAAATAATCATTATTTCATGATTGTGTGAGGCACAAAATGCAATATAATTATGTGTAAACTATACAAGATGCTAAAAATAATCTTAAAATAAAAAATTAAATATTAAAAATAATTAGAGTATATAGATTTGTTAAATATTATATGTAATAAAGTATTTGTAAAGGGCAGAAATTGATACTATAAATAAAGACTTAAATAACTATTAGAAAAGGTGTATTACATTTGCTTCATATAATAATAAGTCACAATCTTATAAATTAATTATAATATTACACTATCACTATTATCATTATAAACTCTGTAAATGCTGTCATTTGCTTAAATTACTAATTATATAATTTATCATATTTGATTTTGCTAATCCAATTAACCAAAGCCTTAAGAGTAGAGGAGCACATAAATCATTTTTATATACTTATATATAGTATATTAAAATTTTTATCTAAAATTGATATATGCTACTAATAAAACTTTTTTATATTTTAATTAATAAAAAAATTTTATAATATTATAAATAAAATTATTTATCTATTATAGTAAAATTTTGATATATTATATTATTTTAAAAAAATATACTTGTATATATAACAAAGTTTACTTAGAGAGTTAAAATTTTTTTAGATAATAAAAAAAGAAAATTTGATTGGTTAATTTATGTAAATTTGTTAGTTAATTTTATTCTATAATTTTATATCCTAATCTTTAGAAATTAATATCTTAATGAGTTTTTAACCTATTTTACTAATTTTACTATTATTAGAATTAGAAAGACCTAATCTACAATTTTTGTTTAATAATTAAATTAGGTTGCTTAATATAATTTTTCATAAATTTAAATATAAAAAAAATTTACAAGATGTGATGACTTAGTGAAATGATTAAGTTGTTGCATCTGAGATAACCAAGTTTAGAGTTCGAATCCTACTGGTAATAATATTTAAATAAATATATATATATATTTGGTGTTATATTATTTATATAACAGTTAACTATATTCTGTGAAGTTGAAAATATCACTATTCTGCACTCTGGACCTGTAATCCTAAGCACTGGTATTGGTGTAATATACTATGTTACATCAAGAAATATATCTGGTTAAGTAGTAATAGGCAGATATAAATTTGATATAAGTCCAATAAAAGGTGCTAATAAGGAACCAATAAAGAACTGTAAACTTACCTAATCTGAATGTAAGAACTAAAAATTTATCTTAAAGTTCTGAATCGGAAAAATAAAATCTCTTCACTAGTACCAGCTAGAAACTAGAACCCTATAAGAGCAAAAGCTTTAGTTGTAGTAGTAGAAACTATAATTAATATTCAAACAAATATGTAGTAATATATATACAAATACAAAAACAATTAATCACCTAATACACTTATAAACATTATATATATATAAGTTAAATCTTTTACAGATAAATATTAATGCAGCTACTGCTTCTAAGACAATGATGTCCTCCACATATGTAGACCATACTTAGAAGAAAATAATGACAGTAGACAGGTAGTAAAGCCTATTGTAGTAAAGAACTGGAAATATAATGATTAGGCCTAACATACTAGGCAGATTATAGTATTTTTCACAACTGTACAAGCCAAGTTTAAAATGGTAAGTGACTCTGTAGAAGACATTACAAATACTATCTCTACCTCCAATGCTTTATATTCTACTAAAATAGATAAATGCAATACTAATTTCTTAAAACAATACAACCTACCTCAAATTATTGAACCTGTTATACTCAAAAAATTCATTCAACATCTATATATAAATAACTTTTTTAATCTAATAAAAATATCTATAAATTTTAAAAAAACAGAATCACATATTTATTTAAAAACCACAGACCAAATACTACCAAATTATACAAAAATAGATTCTTCTCTCTATAATACATATGGTCATTTATTATTACTAACACTTTTCAATTGGACAATAATACAAACTCTACTGATCTTTTTACATCTAACCAACCAATCTATCTAAACATTACTACAACATTTTCTTCTATTCTATTAATAATCACACCTGAACATACTTCTAGCTCAATTAAAATTAGATCAATAAACATAAATGATTTCTCTTAATTCAACAAAAAAATAACTTTGAAATTTTTGGACTTTCTGAAACATATTTGTTCTCTAAAGAAAAAAATCTTTAATAACCAAATCTAAAATTATACCAGTTCTGGACTCATATACAAATCCTCACCAAACTGGTGTTAGTATTTTTGTATACAAAAAAATTTCTAAATATATTACCAAATCTCATAATTACAATAGTCACATAATCGGACTTGATTTTTATTTCAAAAACATATCTATCAGACTCCTTTAAATATATTTTTTAACTTATGAAAAAAAACAACTTCATAAACAAATTCAAGACTACTTAATTTCTTTTATCCAAAATAATAAATATAAACTAATTATTATAGAAGACTTAAACAGTTCTCAAATTCAAGAATTGACAGATCTCCTTCATAAAAATTATTAATTCCAAAAAACCAAATATTTTAATACTAATTAGCTTCTATTTTAAGGACATATATCGCATTTTCTATCCTAATACATCAAATTTTACTTTTAGTTAAAACAATATACATAGCCAAATTGATTAAATATGAACTAACTTATCTATTACTAATATTGACTATACAGAAATCCTTTCAACTAATATAATCAAATCCAATTATCAAATTATAACTCTTGAAATCTCTATTATAATCAATAAACCCAAACCTTATAAACAACATAAGTATAAAGTCTTTCTTTAAAAAAACTGTACTAAAGAAAATCTTAAAAACTATAATGAACAAACTACCAAAAATCTTTAGCATTTATCTTCAATAATCTCAACAATCTCAAACTAAAACCAACTCAATACTATATGAAACAAAATTTATAAAACATTAATAAAGCCTCTACTAAACATATTTTTTTTAAAAAAATTAAAAAAATTAAAGAACTTCATAATTCTTTATTACCAAAACATTTATCACTTTATTTCTATTACAAAGAAATTTAATTCTTTAAAAATTATATGAATTCACTTAACTTTAATATACTACTTACCAACTACTAGACCAAATATCTAGATTGTATACTTTAAACAATATCACCCTTACTAATCCAAATTAAAGAGAAATTTCAAACTATCAAAACTACACTTAATCATTAATATTAACAGAAAAAATAGAAGAATGAAACAAATCTTTCAAAGAAATACCTAAACTTTTTTACAAAAAAATACTTAAAAATACAATAGCATCTATATAGATAGACTACTTCTTAACAATAATTTCTTCACAAAACATAATAAAATACTAAATGCAATTAAACTTCATTTTACTGAATACTTCAAAACCAAACCTTTTAAACTATTTCATTAATATCTGAATTCTACTTTTTCTATAAACTACATCCTAAACTTGAAATCCACTACCAAAATCTTATTCATAAAATTATTAAACAAGAATAACAAAACATTATCTCCAACTTACCTATTCAAAAAGCAGCAGGTCTCTTAGAAACCTGCTATAAATATATAATATGCTAGCTCTAAATTACAAAACATTTTTCAATTCTTTCTAAATAAATGTTTTTATTTTCAAAAAATTTGATCAGATTGGAAATCTTCTAATATCTTTTAATCTCCAAAAAATCCAATTGGGACTACATACTAAATCAAGTTCATTCAATTTCTATAATAGAATCTTTCAAAAAAATTTTTACTAAAATATTTACAAATCGATTAGATAACATCATTTTTTACAACAATCTTCTATCAAATCTAAATTTTACAGTTTTAAAAAACTCTTCAATACATCTTTCTATACATATTCTATATAATACAATTGAATATTATATAACTACCAAGAAAGAAGCTTGAATTTTCTTTCAAGATATGTTCAAGATTTTGATAAATTAATATATTAAGACTCCAAGATATCTGTAAAAGAATAGGAATTTCTTTAACAGAAATTAACCTAATTACAGATCTACATTCTTATTGATTTGCTAGAATAATTACTACTTATGGCCTTATCTCACAAATACCAATTAATTCTAAAATTGAACAAAGTGAAACATATGCATCTCTTCTATAAAAAATTTACTGTTTTTATACTTTATTTTATTCAAAAAAAATACAAAAACTATTTATTAAAAATTTTATGTCAATATTATATTGATATCATAACTAATACAACAATCTCTTTAATAATAATTTTACTATTGGCTTTTATGGATGATACCACCTGGCATTGTGAAAGTACAAATATAATGCAAAACATTATAAATGATATTTCTGAATTATACAAATTTAATAATATAGAAATTAATATTATCAAATTAGATCTTCTTTACATTAAACCCAAATTCCTATCAAATTAATCTTTATTCTTTCAATAAATCAACAAAACATTCTATTTAGAAAACCACAAAATATAATTTGATATCTTGGTATTTTTTATAATGACAAATAATCTCTAAACCTACTCTTGACCAAATTCAAAACAAAATTAAAAGCTTTTTTACTTTTATCTGATATAAAAAAATAAATCTTCACAAATTTCATTATTTTTTAACTTAATTCTACAACCTTCATTAGAATATCTATTTTAAATTATCCTAGTTCATACAAATATATAATCTAAATTCTCTTACCTTTTCCCTATCCATACTAAAAAAATATTTTTTTTAGTAAAAAACACTATCAATATAATCCTCACTAATTCACTCACCTTTAATTTATCATCCTTTAATAACATTATTCAAAAAGTCAATACAGTTAATACTAAATGAATATTTAATACATTATCAATTCTTAAAAACATTGGCATTTAATAAATTAAAGAATGGCTTACCAAAATATAGTCACTTCAACTTGTATTAAATACTTTAACTAACAACTATTAAAAAATACAAAAGTATACTTTATTTTTTCATCTTTCTCAACTAGCTTTAAATGACATCTTATCCTTAATTATTTCTTAAATCTTATCTTTTTCCTTATCAATACCAAAAAATACTCATATTATTTATGATATCCTCTTTATTAACCTATCTACATCTACTATTAATAGTCTTAGAAATAATAAAATTATCTTTCTAGAACAAATTATAATTGCAAATAACAAAAATATTCTCATATAGAACAATATCTATTTATACACAAATAAACCTATTAAAGATTACTAATTAAAATAGTTTATTCAAATTTTATATCTAAACTAATCTAATACTATAACTCAAACTTGGTCTCATATAAACCTTTTTCTACCAATATCTTTTTTAATACAATTAAACTAATTTCATTATTCTTATCTTCAAACTCTCACTACTTTTATCATATATATTATACAAATAATTAAACATCATACATTTTTAAACAAACCTCTCTATAATAACTATTATTCTTTGAAATTTTTACATTTCACTTCAGGATTCTTACAACTACTACCAACTACTAATCATCCAACACCAAATTTTCATTTATTCTTTCTACTTTATAACTCAGCCATCAAATCAAAAGACTCAATAACTATTCAAATTGACTTTAAAGAAATCTTAGCTCTAATTCATATATATAACACTACTATTTACTAATTAACTCCATTAATAAAATTACAAATATCATTTTTATCACATGAAACTTAATTTATTCAACAATTTATCAACACACTATTATACCAAAAACAACTAACTGATCTAAATAACTTTATTACTTAACTTAACACAGATAAATTACATTTCTATACTAATAGAGCAATCAAAAATCTACAAACTTTAAAAACCAAATGTGATATAAGATGGATTTGTAAATATGATATATCTATAAAATTTAATGCAGCAATAAAATTATATTCTAACTCAACTTATATTGAACTTGAAGCAATCTTCACTCTCTTATTTGCAGTTTTATCTAATATTCTTTTAAATATTTACATTGATAATACAACTGTAATTAGAAATCTTAACTCAATCACTGACTTCAAACCTATACAAACCAAAAATTGGAACATTATTTACTATATTAACTATCTTAAATAACTTAAAAATATTACTATTATTTTTTATAAAATTAAATCATATTCTATAGACTCTTTTTATAACCAAGCAGATTTATTTGTCAAATAAGAAGCTACAAAACTTATTTCTTAAATTAACAACTCAAATTTTAATACTCCAAACTATTTTATATAGAATAACTACTTAATTTCTATTAAAGTTCATACCTCCATCAAAAACTTTATAATTATTTAAAAAATTATCAAATAATCAAACTTAGATTTCTTTCAAAACATTATAAACTTCAAATGGTCATTAAAATTTAAAATCATTTTCTCATTTGAAAATAACTTACAAAAATACTTTTTTTATATCAAAATTCTTACTAATAATCTACCTACTATGTAAATTCTTAATATCCATTACCTATATCTCTATATTACTTCAAACTACTCCCATTATATAAATATTGAAGATACTCTTTATTTATTTTTATGCCTTAATAATACTACAAATATTTTACAATTAATTAAAAATACAATATAAGATACTTTAATATCACTAAAAATTATCAACATAACTTCAATAACCTTACTAAATATTCTTTTAAACTTTATACTCAACATACCAAATTCTCAATTCAAATATATCTTATATATTATTACTAAAATCTTCACTTCTACTATTTATAAAAATATCAAAACACTTATTAACAAACAAACTAATATCCTCCTACTTCAGCTTTAAACAATCTATTAAACTGGTTTTACCAAGATCTCTGGTCTATTTACAACACATACCAACACCAATGAGAAATATCTTGTAACATTATATCAAAATCTAAATATACTAAAATTTACTTATCAACATCATCAAATTCTTCAAACAATACAACAATCTCTTCTCAAACTATAAATACTAATTCTTTTATTATTAAATGACTTACACAAGATTATTCACTAACTACATGTATTTAATAATGTTTAGACAATCACTTGAAGGTCTCTTTCAACTTATCCTAACTAGAACCTAATTTGAAATAGTTAACTATAGCACTCATAGGAAATAGAGGATGTAATGTCACATTGGGTACCAACTTGTAACACAAATGTAGTTTAGAAATCTTTAATTTTAGAACTTATGATTCTATATGTAAAAAAGTTTCTACTTGAACATTATATTAATAATAATAATAAAAAAAATTTACCATTAGGTTTATATATAATTTTAAAATACTGCCTCCTACCCTTAATCACTCACCAGCCAAATTTAACACACCTCTCTCGTAAGGTTACCTATCATTTATTACGCGAGATTTGGATTGTTGAGCGACCGAGTCACAGTTTTTACGACATTCACAATTGTAATTGAGGTTGTGATAAAAATAAACGTCTTACTACATCAAAAAGCCCTTTTTGATTAATTATTTTAGAGATTGGTCAGAGCTTAATTCAAAAAATCGTTTGATACTCTTAAATGTAATAGAAATATCTTATTGCGCCACAATTACAATTGACTTTGGCACAGTAGATAATTCTATTTTATTTAAGATGTCAAGCGATCTTTTGAGAATAGGACTTCTAAAATAAATGATCAAAACTCAATCTCAAAAGACTTTTTGATGTTATTTTGTCACAATCGTAAATCGCAATTATCAAAATAAACCAATCAATTGTACACACTGAAACATCGGACTATCAAATTGAGTTTAAACTGTAAAAGATTTTTGGACGATGTTTTGCTTGTGAATTCATTAAACAAGCTCATTTCATTGACAATAATGACTATGATTACTTTTTTGGTGAAATAAATGTTTATAAAATAAGATATAAGTGTCTATGAAATTAATTGGTCTGTAATTTAATTTTCTATAAAATAAACATGTCTATGAACTAACTATCTATAAAGTGATTGTCTGTGAAGCAAAATCGTACAGTATAAATCATGGATCTGCCGTGCAACACCTAACGCTAAGTTTAATGATGCACATTTTTACCTACATTTTTTATTGGTTGAAATAATTTATATGTTACGTAACATTTTATTTACGGTTAATGTTGTTTGGTAGGCAAATTATCGTTATACCAAAACGTTTCAAGGTATTTTTTTTTTGGTTAGTATGTGAAAGGTTATTTCTTAGATGAATGTTGAGATTAATGTGATTTTTAGTAAAAAGGTGAATATCTGATGATTACAAACATCAACATCGATTATTGTTAGTAATCGTCTTGAAAATTTCCCATTAAATTAATACCATGCTACATTGTTTTGAGGCATAGGTTTATAAACAAGTATAATAATAGCAAATAATACATACCCGATATATATTTCGTCTAATTATGCACTAGCATGCATGAAAGAACTATATTACTAATATGAATTATTATTTATAGATATCTAGCAAACTCTTATGTATTTCTGCACGTTATTTTTTTTTATTTTTTTTCATGTGATACAATGTGATCAGGTTTATTCAAATTAAAACTCAACGTCAGCCTACCAATCATTATAAATTGCCAAATAACACCAATAAGGTAATTGACGAATGATTGGCTGCACATGTCGCTTTGTGGCACGTGTTCATTCGCCAAATTGCCGTTATTCAAAAAATTTTTGCCGAATAATGTATACTTCACGCACATTAGTGATGGAACTATCTATCAATGTTAACAAATGGTAATACTTAATTGTCGTACTCAATAATTTATAAATAACCAGAATTTTTTAATAGGTCACAGCATGTGAAAATTGAAATTTTAACATTAGCGTTAGTAGTCCCACATAACTGATAATTCATTACCTCATGATCGTAAGATTACGATCGCAAATTTCAACAAAGTAAGGTCTTTGGCCTGAATGAATGAAAAATTGAATAATTCTAAAATCTTAAATTTTACATTTATGCTAATTAAAAAATTTAACCAATCGTTTAAACAATTTATTTTAGATTTTTTTTTTTTTTTTTTTTTTTTTTTTTTAATAATTATCAACATCTCATCACAAACCTATTATTTTAAAAAATTAAAATTACAACCAATCTATACTATGAATAATAAATTTGATTAAATAATACAAATGCTAAATTTTTTTCTTTTTTTTTCTTTTTTTTTAATCAATTCCAAGGAAAACTATACGTGTCTAGTTGTTCCTTAGAAATAAAAAATAAATAAATGACTATTTAATGACTATTTTGGGGTATGATAATATTATTTCAAATAATACCATCATAAATTACATAATTCTTTAATGTGTGTTTTTTTTTATATCAAACTTAGTATTATTATTTTTTTTTTTTATGTAACTTTGTCGTGATATTTTAAACCTAAAATTTGGTCCAATATTATCGTTATCCTTTTTATCCCAAAAATAAAGTCAACTACAAGATAATATAGGAAAAATAATTAAATAAATAAAAATGTTGATAGATACATGATATTACCCTATCCAAAATAACGCACTCAAAAAAAAAAATAAGAAGTGAAACGGTAAGTGAGAGATGTATGTGGTCGAAAGTTAATGGTGGGATGAAAAAAAGGAGTGTTAAATGTTGTATCGATAGTTTGTGTTGTAATTAAATATCAAATGTTCCCATGGTTAAGTAGGTTCTTGCGTGATTGCCTTAACAAAATTCAATAATAGGAGGATAAAAATCGAAATTCAATATCTAATACTTGAAAGAAATGTAATTAGTATTTCAGTATTAATTATATTTTAATTTTATATTTAATCAAATAATTTTAAAGGTGAAGCTCACCCGTCGTCCACCACGATTTACTCCGCGATTTCGCGGTGCACCTCTTCGCTTGCTACCTCTTTTTCTAACTGTTACCCAATCACCATTTGCAACAGTTGTAACTATTGTATTTATGCCTCCATTTATCATACCATCAGTTACACTATTTGATTCACTGCTTGTTTCATTAAAGAAGTCACTACTTGGTCGCGAATTGCATGGGGATTCTGGTGGAGTTGACATGTTGGCAATAGACATGGGTGTCTCACTAATAACTTCATATGATTTTGAAGTAGCCAATAACGTTTCAACTTGGGCATGTAAACACGCTATTTCTTCTGCGGCTATTTTCGAAAATTACACGTAATTTAATAATTAATTTTATTTTATTTTTATCAAAAGTTTATAAAATCAACTAACCTTGCGTTTTCGTTTGCTCAAGTTGTTTCCGTAATTTAGCATTATCGGTTTCAAGTTGATATATTTTAGATTTTTCTTGAACTATAAAAAAGTATTATTACATGAATATAAATATATTAATGTAAGAATATAAATATAAATATAATAAAATAATTTTTTAATATTATTTCACAATAATAATTATTACCTTGTGAATTTGTCAAATTCTGAATTTGATTTGTTAATTGTTTTATAGTTTTAGCATTTGCCTTTTTCTCTTTTTCATGTGTAGCTTTAATTTTATGCAATTGTTCTTGAGTATCTTCAAGTTCTGACCCTGTTCGTTCCTTTTCATTTCGAATATCTTCTTGATAAACTGATATTATTAGAGAAGTGAGACCATCTCTATATGCCATCATATCTATATATTCATCAACTTCTCCTTTAGCAGCTTCTAATTCAGCTGTTGTTCGTTTTAATTTAATATTTGTGGTGGCAAGATCAGCTTTTGCTGTATCTAATAATGATTTAATAGATGATAAATCAGCCTTTGCCCATTCAAGTTTTGATTTGGTAAAAGAAAGTTGAGCTTTAGTTGAATCAAGTTGAGACTTGAAAAAGGAAAGCTGTGCTTTGGTGGCCTCTAATTCATCAGCATGTTCTTCTTTTGTGGCATGAAGTTCAGCAGCGTATTTCGCTCTTATAACACCTATTTCAGCAGTACATTTTGCTTTAGTAGCTTCAATTTCAGCTGAACACATAGCTTGTGTTGCATCAATTTCTTCACTATATTTTGTTTGAGTAGTTTTAAGTTCATCCCGAGTAGAGTCAAGATCCATTTTTGCAGCCTCAAGTTCTTGTTTAAGAGAAAGTATTTGGTCTGAATTAGTTTGTACAAGTTTTTCACGATCTTTTAATTGTTTTTGTATATCATAAAGAGTAGTGTCCTTTTCAGTTATTGTAGCTGAAAGGTCAGTTTTAGCAGCTTGTAAATCATGAGCACATTCAAGTAAAGAAAAATTTAATTCTCTTATTTCTCCTTCACGAACTTTAAGTTCAGATTTTGTTTTATCTAATTCAACTTGTAAATTTTCTTTTTCCTTTCTCATTTTATTAACAATTTCAGTTAATTGATCAATAATTTCGTCACGTTCCGGGAGCAAGGCCTTAAGGTCCCGGACCTCATGACTACATTCCTTAAGATGAGCTTGGGCTTCATCCAACTCTACACGGGCACGATCTCTTTCTAACTCAATGCCCTTAATTCTTTTATTTAAGGCCTCCAGCGTAACCTCCCGTTGTCGTATTTCTTCCTTTAAGCCATTTATGGTAAAGGCTTCAACAGCAGAGGCACGAACCTCGGTATCTCTTCGATTTCTTTTTTTCGTAAGGTAAGTCTTTAAAGTTGAAGAGAAATCTTTTTCTCTCTCCGGTTTAGGAGGAATATTTGATATACCTTCATCTTGAGTACGAAAAAAACCGAAGCTGTGCCTGCTATGTCGTCCTCCAGGGTTTCGGCTCTTTAGTTGCAAGAACTTCAATGTTTTCATACTTTCATGGGGAAATATGACGTTATTTTAGAAAAAAAACCAAAACATTTTATTAATTTTCATTTTTTAAAAGAGTTTAACGTGAATTATGTTGTGCAATATTACATGCATTATTGTTAGTTTGTTTTGATTCCCAAAAGGTACGTACAAAATTTATCATATACTACTTATAGAACTTTTGAAAAAAAATACATAAAGTATGTAAAAGTACGTAAAAGTACATAAGTACTACATTTTCATAGTTCATAGTACTACAAATGATTAAATTTATTAAAATTAATGTAATTAAGTTTTTAACACTTGTATGCATTTTATGATCGACTTGATGGTCAAAAGTGGAACCATAAGTATTAAGTTTATGGGATCATATTCTAATTTATTTAATTACAATACCATAATAAGGGTTGTTAATTATGTTGTGTTAATATTTAATAAATCCTAAAGCAGGTTAAATGTACATATAGGTAACAAACTTTAAAGTATTATTTTTAGTGGTGTTTTTTAGTTTACGCAACTTGAAAGTTTTGAAATCACTTGCCATTTTTGTATAACCTTTTCCAATCATTAATTATAAATTAATGCAACTCATTTTTTCTAAATTTGATATTACAATAAAAATCTATGATACACAACTTTGATCGACGAAATTTAGTTACGGAATTTTTTTTAACATCCTTGTATTCCTACTCGGGTAGAAAAGTTACTAAAATATTAAAAAAAAAAAATTTATTTACTAAAGTGCCTATTCTTTGAGTCACAACATTCATTCTCTTTACCGATATTATGATAAATAATCTTACCGGTTTTTATGTTACTTTATTATTTTATTATGTAATCTTTAAGTACCAGTTCGAACAATAGTTAACCCTTTTGTACAAAATCAATTATATCTGCATCCAATTCTAAGTACCTGCATACATTCCAAAATCAAATAATCACCATTATATTAACTATACTATTAATAATAGTAAATTTTCGAGCTTGGCAAGAATTTATAAACTTTATCCGAGATTGTCTAGAACGATTTTTTTTTAAAAATTTTTTTGATGATTTTAGGTAATCGAAAGTATTCTTTAAATTAAAGTAAAACAACTGGTTCTTATGAAAGTGTCGTTAATTATGATGTGTCATTTCTAATTAAAGAATGAGATAGAATAGGACGATAAAATGTCATGAACATGATCATTGAAAAGTCATGTGATTATATTATCATACATTTTTAAATTACTTTGGTCAGAGACGGGAAAAAAGTTCGGGTGAGTACTACAAGATCAACCCTTCAATAAATTCCATATCTAATTATACATCATTTCATATTACTCATCACTTGTTCTTTTGCTTGGTATTTCATTGAAATTTTTCATAAATTTGACAGACATGAAGTCCCATAAAAAATGTATACCTGATATGTATATAGTATTTACGGTTAAGTACTTTGATATAATAATTGCAGATGAAGCACGAATTCCTAAACTGACTTCATTTTCAATGCATGAACGTAAGTACCACTTGAGTCAAATAAAAAGAAGATCAGACTTCAAAAACCAAAATACAGTAATTTTAATCGACGATCCTGTTCCAATAATATCGACATGCATACTACCGCTACCAATTCTTTAACCAATATGTTTTAAATCTATTATAGGGTATATCCGAAAGATCATATCATGCTCCGTTTATCGAGAACATCGCGAAGTAGTTTAAAAGATGTAGATTTACACCAGATATATTATTTAAGCTTAACGTTTATGTACACACATACATAATGTACGTGCGTAGGTTTAGTACGTATTATCTATTTATATTGCTATTTATATTGTCATGATATATACTGTATACGTATATATATACAGATACATACGTAATTTATTTTACCTTTTATTAAATATAAGTTTATATGAAAATTCAATATTTGAACTTATTACTCATTTATAAATTGAATTACTTTTTTCAGCCTTTTACCTAACTTTACCAAATTCAACTGTAGAAACATGCGTTTGTAGACCCGTACATTTTTGCGTGTATTTAATAATAATAAAATTCATTTCTTATGTGTCTGTTGAATATAATTAACAATGCGTGATTTTAAAACGTTTATTATATCAGAATTTAATATAATGTTGCACAACTCTCTGTTTAGAGGAATTTGCCCTTTATTTATACTAACGTATGACCCGTACCTCGGCACGGGACGGATTTTCTTAATTAATATATGGTGGCATTAGATTTAGTAAATCAAATTATCAAAGATTTTACAAAGCAAACAGATATCATTAAAATTTCGTATAAGCGTAAATATATCAAAATAAATATTTATCATTTAAATCCATTAAATTTCCTAGTCATTACAATAACAAACACATTTTACATCACTGTTGAATGAGAACCTATTATTGAAATTCTAAACCAATATACTGTTGAAATCATGTAATACATATATTGCTAAAATTATTACCTTTCTTGATTATTAAGTTGTGAAACTATTCATTGATAAAATGTAATCCATGCCCATTTAAATTTACTTACTATTGAAATTGTGGATTTATCCTACTAAGATCAAGAATTTATCAACAAAATCACCTGTTAATAATTAAAGTCATTTCTTTTTCACAATTAAAATTATTAGCTTGTCTGCTATTAAATTATGAATTCATGTATTGTTAAAAACATCAATACACCTTTTATTTAAATCATACTTATTGTTGCAAATAGAATTATTAGTAAAATCAATTTTTTTTATTTATTAACAAAAGTTAGATTTCATTATTAATGAAAAGTTAAAATTATAAATTTATTTTTATTTGTTTACTATTATATTTTACATAGTAATTTTTTTAATGAATAACTAAATTAATAAAATTTAATAAGTTTAAATACAAAAATTGAAAACATATAACAATTTTACTACAGAAATCAAATTAAGTTACTAAGTAACTAATGAATTTAATTTATTATTTTGAATATATACTAAATTTATATTATATTATTACGTTATTGCTAATATTTTATCTTTTTTGAAAAAATATAATTTAGTTATTTTATATTTTTTTAAAAAAATCAATCTAAAATTAATAAAGAATATATATAAATTGTAAATAAAAAAATAAATTTAATCTGATTATTAATTTGATTATTATATATAATATAATTATTAATATTTTTTATTTTTTAAAAAAATAAATATAGAATAATTATACAATATTTTTCTTTTTTTAATGAAAATAAATATAAAATAATTATTATTTTAACTATTTTATTTAATTTGTATAATAATTAATACAAATAGTATATATTTAATTATTATTTATTGTTTTTAATACAAATAAACTATTTTAATAAGTTAGTATATTAATAATTGATGTTTAATTATTAATTTGTTTATTATTTATATTAACTCTTATATAATAAGTTTTAATAATATAATAAAAGTTATTTTTCTTATCAAAGTTATAATTAATAATAAAATTATTATAGATTTAAAAATATTAAAAATATTATTTAATTTTTAATATTTAAATAGTATAATTAAAATATTATAACATACTTTAAGATTTTATTAAATTTTAATTATTTATTAAATTATTAAATAATCTATTAAAATTATTTAAACTTAAATTGCTTTTATTATAATTATTATTAAAAAACTATTAAATACAATAAAAAATATTATAATAAAATAAAAAATTAACTATTTTTATTCTTAACTTTTGCTAATATTATCTTTTATATAATCTAGCTAATTTTTAAATCTTAAATAATATATTATACAAATATAAGTTATGTAACTTTAAAGTTATAGTCTAAAAGTCCATTAAATGCCACATCCACAAAATTTTACTTTTTACAGGATATGCCATTGCAGTAGACCTTTTCTTCAAACATGACTTCAAGTTTAGAATTATTTCAATTTACTTACCAAGTGATAACTCCCAACTCAGACTATCAGTATAAAATATTATTATACAATGGATTCAACAAGCCATTACACTAAACATACAACATATCATATTGGGTGACTTTAATGCATCTGATTATCTTATTCAATCCTCTTCAATCAAATATAAACTACTTCACTTTCTTCAATTTAATAATTTATATAACCTAGCTAGTTATACACAATTCTTTATACCTACTTGACAAAGCAGTAGATATAGTAGTAGCATTGACTACATCTGGACTAACCAACCTCTTCTTCGTTATCTTAACTCTTTTACTATTAAAGATCCTGATACTAGTATCCAAAGTGATCACAAAATTCTTATTTCTAATTGGTCTTTTCCTTATGTATACTCTGGCAAACTCTGTTACTAAACCAAAACTCAATGAAGAACATTCCTATATAAAAATATGAACAATGAATAATGGCAACTCTTTTCAGATCAAGTAACTTTAAACCTAACTATTAACTAAACACCACTCGATACACAAACTTCTGAATCTTTAAAATCTATATAGCACAAAATTCAGAATAGTATTATTACTGCAGCCCTCCAACATATTCTCAACAAAAAATTTATAGTCAGAAATTTCTAACATATTTTCTTTACAAAAGCTTCAAAATTACATCATTATCTTAAAAAACTTGGCAATATTATTCGACAAACTAAACATACACTTCAACACTCAACATCTATTCTTTTTTATCATAACCAACTTATTAATTATATTAATACATCTTGTAATCTCAACATCCCATTACTACCAACTGAATATAATCTATTAACAAACTGATTAGGCTTGGCCAAAAATAAATAGAAAACACTATATTATACCCATAACATAAAAAATATTAAAGAGATTAAACAACAGATTGATAACAATATTACTAAAAGATGTAATAAATTACAAACAAACCCCACCTTAATGATCAATAGTATCCTTAACCGACACAAATATCCTGTCAAATTCGATAACATTAGAACAGATAATGATCTCATTACTGATGCATCTAATATTAAACTTCATATCCAAAAACACTTTGATCAATGTACATCATATCGACATATTAATCAACAGATATATGAATTTGACTGGCAAAATGAATACAACTCCAAACTGGATATAAATCCTAAATGCTATAACAACATTCTTTTTGAATTTACTACTGAGGAAGTCAATTCAACATTAGCTCAACTTCCTAATAATAAAGCTTGGGCCCTTTAGGCATTAGCTATGAAATGCTTAAACATGCAGGCTTACCATTTCTCCAAGAAATTACTTCCCTCTTTAATAGATGCATGTTCACAAACCATATATCAAAACAATGGAAAGAAGATAGAATCTTTCCAATTTCCAAAAAACCAATCTTTGATAGTAATCTTATCAACATAAGATCCATTAGTCTTCTTGAACATACTAAAAAACTATACACCAAACTGCTTACAAACCACCTCAATAATACTTTTACAAAATTCAAAATACTTTCACCTTACAACTATATTGCCCTCCCAGACAATAGCACTGCCATTTTTATTCATATACTTAACAATATCATTGAAGATGCATGTTGCAATTCTAAAGAATTTTGGCTCATATCCCAGAATATGAGCAAAGCCTACATTCAGTTAACTTGAATCTATTTGAAAAAGCTTTTAATCGTATCAATATGCCCCCCAAACTGATTAATATACTTATTAATCTATTTACAGATTGTAATCACAAACTTTAGTTTTACCGATTTTTACTTAGTTAAAAATGGTATAGACCAAGGTGAAACTATTACTCCTCTCTTTTGGTGAATATACTATGATCTACTCATTCACAAAGTTGCATCATAGCATAAAGGTTATACATTATCTACAACATGGCCAACTAGTCTTTCTTCACTCAAAACCCAAAGTCTCAATACATCTACTTCTGTTCTAGCCTATATAGACAATACACTTTGGATATCTTAATCTAAACTAGAACTTGAAAAAACACTTCAAACTGCAACATCCTTCTACCAAATTACTAATATTCAAATTAACTTCTCTAAATCCATCTTTATATCAAATTAACCTCAAACTACTACTCAATTTTTTAACTCTATACTTACATCTATTCTAGCTAACCAACTTTTTAAATTTCTTGGCTGCTAGTTCACACTTAACAACAAACAAACTGCACAAATTAAACTAATTCAAGAAGAAACATTCCAACTTATTAACATAGCTAGTACTAAAAAAATTACTGATAAACAAATAATTTATATTATTAATACAGTTATTA
>CAJVQA010000534.1:0-33033 GCA_910591915.1 Cetraspora pellucida
AACAAGTTAAATTACTTTTAGAAATTGGCAAAAATAGTTATAATTTTTGCATGCAAATTGCTAAGAGAATAAATAAAATACTGATTTAAAAAGTAATATATTTAACTGTCAAAATTAATATTAAAAACTTACAATCGATAAATTTAGACTCTTTATTGTGTGATAATTTCAAATTTTGGAACCTTATATGTAATTATTTTCATTTTGAGCCCTTATATGTAATTGTTTTCATTTTTCGGGCCCTTATACGTATGTAATTTTTCCTAAAAAATTACATTTTATATTATATAAATTAAATACATTTATTTTGGTTTCTATAACGTTACTATTTATATTTTCATATCCAAAATTTTATCCAAATTTTGGTCAATACTCATAAATTTTTGCGATTTGATAACTTTTGGGGTTTTAACAAAAATATTCCTTGTAAAATGTTAGTATAAGATATAATCTCTTCTAGCCTAAAGCTAACCTTTAAAATTTTTGGTTTATAGTTTATCTTACATGGATTTGTCAAATGGATTAATACTCGTGTATATAACACCTCGTGTACAATTAGAAAATTTCTTTTTAATAATATAAAATTTTATAAAAAAAAAAAAAGGTTTGATGTGCTTAATATTTTTGCTATTTTTTTTACTGTAGTAACTTGAAAAGCTTCTATCTAAATTATGGCCTTAAATAATACATAGCTAAAAAAAGAAAAAAAAATTTCAAAAAAGTATACCCGGTTTAAATAGTTGAACCAAAAAATACTGTATACGTATAACAACTTTAAGACATAAGCCTGTAAATAAAATTGCAGCTATTTTTTAATAAAATTATAATTTTTACATAAAAATATAACAAGAATAATTGGCATATTTGACTTAATTAGCGTTAAAAAAAAATATGACACATCAAATAATTGGCACTAATTAATATCTATCATTATCTTTAAGCCTAAAAAATCGATTAGTATATAGAAAATCCAATTTATTCAATAATTCGATTGGTTATGTATAATGCAAAATTAATTCTGAAAATAATGTCATTTACGTTTGATAACAAAGTGAGTCATTTTTCAATGCATTATTAACAATCGAAACAGCAAAGCATGGGTTTATAAATTGTTCCTTATATGGAAAAGATCTTACACAATGTTTGTACACGAGAGCGGATCAACTATACTTTTGATTATCGCATATACGATATATAAACATAAACTCAGCATATAAATATCATTACGTATTACTGTAGTATACGTAAGCATTTAATCAAATTTGATCTTTTACACTTAAAAAGTCCTATCGCTATACAAACAATTTCACAGAACACTTTCCATATTTAAAATTGTCTTTTAAAAACGCCATCATATTCGTTGACTTAATACATTTTAATTAATCTATAAATTTTTTTTTCATCATATATTCAAATATGAATCAAATCGTCTTTCATTTTCTAAAGTATCCATTTTCATATGGCCACAAATATCTTCACAAGACCATCACTATCATATTATTCGAAACATTATTATGGAGAATAATTGATATAGATTATGGCATTTATCTATTCATGTTTAGTTCAACCATTGCAATTTATTTGGAAGCTAACAAAGACCATTTAAAGTCACTCTATTTTATATTCAATAGATACTCTATTCTATCACCGATATCAGGGTTATTTCTATTGATCGCTTCAATTTGTTATATTTTATATGGTTATTGGTTATCTTTTATTATTGCTTTTAGTATTTTGATTTATTATAGTATTTTCTCTATACCAAGTATGATTTCACCACTTGATATTTGGGTTCTTCCAATTCGTGTTGGTTTTTTAAGTTTATATTTATATATATTTCCTGTCATTTTGAAAGAAGTTGCATATATTCTTTCATTATTTATGACACCCTTTATGTTACAATTATCCTATTTGGTTGGATATTATATATTTTTTGCGTCAATAATTTGTATATTAGATATTCAAGACAAGATGATAAATACTGTTACTTTACTTCAAGTACTTCAAGTTTATCGATTACGTACAAAAGAACAAGGAATTTACGAATACATCATCAATTATATTGACAAAGTAAAAGCTTCTAACATTAAAACACCACCAACTTGTCTTTGTCCTAATTCAAAGGATGTCATTTCGAGCAATGGTTGGTGTGAATCATGTGGAACTGGGATGGTTCCTGGTGTCATACTTCCTCCTTGGACTAGTGGACATCCGGAAATCAACAAGATTATTTTTAATTCACAATTTGAATCTAAACATATGTTTGATCATATTGAATGGATTAATTATGATAGATTCAGGGATATCAATGAAATTAAAAAAAATAGATTTGATTGTGTTTATTCTGCCCTTTGGATTGATGGGCCAATGCCATTATTCGGTATGGCGAGGAATGGTGCTCAGAATGTGATTATTAAAAGTCTTGGAAGAACACCATCAGATTTAACCCCCGAGTTTCTTCGCGAGGTATATTTAAGAATCATGAATAAATATAAGTATATATTATATATATTTATATTTATATATATTTATATTTATATTTATATATACATTTATATATATATATATATATATATATATATATGTGTGTAATCTTTGTCAATATGTCATAATTTCATATAATTTTAATGCATATACAGCTTAAAGAATACATCAAACTCTCCACTTCGTACACAGAATTACGTTACCAATTATTAGGCTCCGTTCAATTATATGGCTTAACTCAAGATTCAAACACACAAGAGTACATGTTGGTAATGGAATACATTAAGAAAGGCAACTTACGAAATTACCTTTCTCAAAATTTTAATAACATGAAATGGATTGATGATAAATTAAAAATTCTTATTTCTATCGCAAAAGAATTAAAATTAATTCATCAATCAGGGTATGTTCATAAAAATTTACATTCAGGAAATATATTGATTGGAGAAAACGGTATAGCCTATATTTCAGATTTTGGATTATCTTCTATCATTAACTTTACAAATCGAAATTCCAAAAAAGAAATAACATCAAAAGGGGTGTATGGTGTACTTCCTTTTGTGGCACCTGAAGTATTAAAAAGACTTCGATCGCACACAAAGGAATCTGATGTATATAGTTTTGGAATTATAATGTGGATACTTTCTTCTGGAAAGCCTCCATTTCATGGAAGTCCATTAACCACAAGCTTAGCTTTAGATATTTGTGGTGGAGAAAGACCCAAAATTGATCCATCTGGGACACCAAAATGTTATGTTGATTTGATGAAAAAATGTTGGGATTCTGATCCAGCTAAGAGACCAAATATTAATGAAATTCATGAAATTTTGATGGATTGGTATTTTTTAATAAAAAATTACGATGATTTTAAAATAGCTGAGAATGAGATAGATAGTAAAGATTTTGGAACAAATCCTATGACGTTTGAAACGCTTGAAGATGAGGATGCTTATTATAGTCAATTCATTGATTTGGATGCTATTTCAAAAGAAGAACCATTTGAAGTTTTGGATGATGGTAAGTACATATATATATATATGTATATATATATATATATACTCAATATTATATAGTGTATCGTAAGAGAAATGCAAAAGACTTGTATGGTTTCAGGGATTTCCCCGAAATCGCATAAGTCTGGACATTCTAGTTGGTAATTAACATTGGAAGTTTCAGCCATATAAATTTAGAAGTTATATACTTATTATTAAATAAATTTCATCGACTACACTAAAAATACTGAATTTTTATAATTTATATAATAATCCAAATTTTGAATTAGTGAAATAACGTCTTGAAGGGTTATTTCGAGGTACACCATTTTCAAAGAGTTAAGAATTGATTTAAACAAAGATTTTAAAAGATAAAAATTATTGTTTGTATTCATCGGAATTAATTCCTAACTCTCTGGAAATTTTGTTTCAAAATAAAGCACTGAGACATATTCGATGAAATTTATTTATTAATAAGGATATAAATTAGTATATGACATGAAATTTCAATCTTATTATGCGATTCACTGTATATATGTTTTTGTTGTTTTCGAGAAAATTGAATTTCATATTAATTAATCATTCTTTTTCATTAAATGGTTTGTAGAGCAAATATATTACGAGTAAACTTTTTTATTTCTGTATTTTTATATGCATCATTGTGTTATTCATTTTAAATGTTATATGCAAACAATATTGCAGAAAATATACAATGTTCTCTGTTAGATTATTAGATTATATTTTACATAGTGTTTATGGTAACAAAAAAAAAAAAATTTTTAAAAAAAAACTAAAGCATAGAATGATATACAATAAACTCATTTTAACCCTTCAATACCTAAAATTATATACCTAAAATAGTCTAGTTATAGATAATGTCATACAAAATTAATTGTTTCTCATACAGTAACATTGATTTAAATCTGAGGTACCCGCCAATCTAAACCTTAATTTTAAATTTTAAAAATTGCCAAAAAAAAATTTTTTTTACATTTGTAAAAAACAAAAATACATTGATATTATTACATAAAAAATAATTTTTTTAAAAAAAGCTACCTTCCGGGTTATGAGAAACAATTAACTTTGTATGGTCTAAGATAACAAATTATTAACACCAAGAAAAACTTTTTAATATGCCATCTTCACGATGCTTGTCAATTAAATTTATACACTCCCGAGAAAGAGTGAAAGGATAAATGTCAACTCGTAATGATAACGAAGTTTTTCTACGTTTCCAAATTTCCAAAAATTTATGTAAATCAGTAACATCGAAATTCCATTTACCATTAAATCTTAAATCTATTAAATTACAAGGTGCTGATTTTCCTAAAAGATCTAAAATCATTCTTCCATTATCGTACTCATCCTCATAATCATTTTCATCCAAAGTTTCAAAGATGATTGTTTTTAAATTATTGCAAGAAATCAATAATTGTTTAATATCCAAGAAAACATGTTGAGAACACCAAATTGTGACGTATTGTAATGATTTACTACATTGATTAATTATGGAATGTAAATATGGACTAATTTCTTCATTCAACACAGAACACCAATGATTGATATTTATTTTTTTTAAAGAGTTTTTCGTCGTTGAAATTAAATTTGTATAAATATAAAAAGGAGTGACTTCATCAAATTTGACATCCAAGATTTCGAGATTTGGTAGATTTATAGATTGTAAAATATCATAAGACGATTGAGTTTCTGATAAATCCAATTCTAAAGTTTTAATATTTGATAAGTAACGAAGTGTTGTTGGTGAAATACAAATGTTTTTTATTAAACGAATACAAATCAAAGTGTCGGAAAGAGTGGAAATTGCGTTGCTGATTAAAGGAACTTTGAAATCTCGATATGAACATTGTAATTTTAATTCTTTTAAAGACTTTTGAGATTTAATTAATGTTGCTAAACCTTTATTATCCTTATCACATGGATTAATGTTTATTATTTGAATGTGCTGACAAATTTTGGAGAGTTCTAAAAATGTCTTTGAAGAAATGTTAGCGTTACATTCTAATTCACAAAGACGTGATAAACTCGTGGTGGCACCGGGACAATCAGTAAGTGGAACATCCAAAAGTTGAAGGTATTTAAGAGAATAACAACGTTCAAGAAATAATTTGTAAATTTCTTTTTCTACAAGATCTTCTTTATGAACTTTTTCGATATTGCTCATTGGAATTAGGTCAAGAAATTCTCGTCTAACTCTATGAATTTCTTTAAGTGAAAGAGATTTACAGAATCCCAAATAGTTGTATATAGGAGATGATAATTGAGATGAAACGATTAAAGGAGGGATTTCAACACCATTTCGCTTCAAGATCTGCTTAGAAGTATCAGGAATAAGAGATATCAATGTTCTAGTTATACAAGCCCAAGAAGTTATACGATTATATTTAGGTTTTGAATTAAGGTTCCATGGATTTTTCCATAGAATTCGAATTACAATTTGGCACCATAACTTATTAACTAATAAGCAGGAATATAAAGAATCAGTGTCATCGGACAAATATTTAAAAATATCTTCAAGACAATCAGCAGGTAATCGAGGAGGTTTAATAGAACTACTAAATATATATGTAGAAGTTTTTACCAAATGATTTTTCATTTTATTTTATTTTATTTTTTAAATTTTAATTTAAAATTTTTTTTTTTTGTTCTATTTTATTTTTATACTTTTATTTTTTGGGGAGAAAAAGTTTCGGAAAGAGTCAAGTTTTATACGCAAATAAACAATAAAATTTTTTTAGCCATTTCCATAAAAGTACTAATTGTTTTCGCGTCTGAAAGAGAGTAGTAACTTATTCATCAGCTCACTTTTTTTTTTTTTTTTTTTTTTACAGGCTAAAGTAATGTATTACTTAATGAGTTAAGAGTACGAGATACACTTTGGTGTATACGTATTACATTTATATTCATTTAAAGAATTTTACAATTACCGTTACGATCTACATTCTTAGATTTAGCCCAATTAGGAGAAGAGTAACAAAAACGATGCAAAGAATGCAATTCTTAATCCAACTTGTGCATTATTTTGAAATGACATTAATGGTTAAATGTTATTTCCAGGTCGTACATGGCAAAGTCATTTTTTCTACGTAAATTGAATTTTTATTCTATTCATGCATATTCGATTAAGATGAAACGTTAGATTTGATGGATATAACGGCATTATTTCTATTTTTCTATTTTTGATAAACAAGCAAATAAATATTTATGAAATTATTCTTTATGAACACGACTCGCGACTTGTATATAGAATTAGAAAACTCACGGTTATAGATATGTAATATGTATTGATATACTACTTACTCAGACAACTCAGGGTTAGAAATTTTGTTATAAATGAGACAAAAAGGGACGAATGGAAATTCGAACCTTTAATGGATAAATATACACTCAGTTCTACGTACTGCCCAAATCTCGCTGGTTCCAATGCCTTGAAGACATTTTAAGATATTAAATTTATTTATATTAAGATTTCCTGCACGCAGAGCATGTCATAATCCAAAGTGGACATTTAAGATTTCCTGCACGCAGAGCATGTCATAATCCAAAGTGGACATTTAACATTAACGTTAGTTAACGTTGAATATTCAGTTAAAATAATACGAAAATTACAATCTGATTAGCACTTCTTAAATTTGGAACTTAAACGATACTCGTTCTCAATATTGATATTGATGTTAGCTATTTAGACTTAAAAACGAGGTTTAAGATCATATGATTTATAATGCACCTCCTAATAAATTACAAGACAAAAAAAAAATAGATACGATTTCTGCGACCTGATATAATTGAAAGTAATATCATAATCATAGCAAAACAGCTATCAGATGTCATTGAAACCCTTTAGAAACAATGGCATCCGAGAGTTATTTTTGATCACCTGATCGTTATTTTGAATACGTCTATATGCATTATTTCGATAAAAAGAGCTTACTATTTCTAAATCCGTTGATATTATTATTATATCTAAATCCGTTAATATATCAATGAGGTGCGCGCTATTTCAGGATCCAATGGTGTTATTTTAGAATCAAATGTACCCTTTTTAAAGGGTCTAATTTTCGAAATAATGCAAATTCCTGTTATTTCGAGTCTTTAATATGGGGTCTTTGCCTTGAAAATCAAGTTTGGATCATATGATTTACTATGTCCCATAAGGTCCTTTTCAAGGCAAAGACCTCATATATTAAAACAGTAATGCACATAGTTATAGTTAGAATTAGGGTTAAGGTAGATCATAATTTATATCAAAGATTTATGCTACGTAGAAGATTCTTTCTTAGAATACAGAATGATTGTTAGAAATAACGATAAGCAAATTATAGCAGGTGGGCAGGTCCGGTGATCTTGTGTACTATAATGCACATATGCAATTTAGCCCAGTTATGTTGCATAAGAACCATAACCAAAATATTTTGTACCCAAATTATGATAAAATTTTATAATTGGCAATATGAAAATGTAATTTATTATTACAATAATACTTCTTTTATTATTTGTGCAAATTTTTTTTTTTTTTGATCCCAATTATGAAGCTTTAATCAAATACCATCGTTATCTGAAATTCATTTAACTTAGTACGTGATAAAATGAATTCCGGGAAGTATCATTCCTCTATAAAAATTAATCATCATCCTTTACACAGTCTACAAGTGAATTTGCCTACAAATTGTCACGAGTATTCCATGATTAAATTATCGAATTCTATTGGGCATATTTAAGTTCCACATGTCAATCGAAGGCTAGCCATATATGTTATATATGTTCAGATTTTTTAATCAGAGATTACGTTATGCTACGTAGAGTTACTCCTTTGGCGTTATCATATTTCGTCTTTTATCACAACATATTAAGTCGTACTACACAGTACTGTATACCTAAATCTGGATGTGTTCGGGCCACGAGAACAATTGGCATCCAAAGGTTGGCATGTTCCAATCCACAAAAGAATAATGATAAAATTGTTTAGTAGACTACTCGTCTGTAAGTTAGTACAAAGAAAATTCATAATTTTTATCTTACTGATTTTTCGGTTGACGTTATTTAATGCTAATAAAGTCATTATTTTAGTTACTATACATATGAACTCTGGTCGTTATCTCGATGTTTCTTGTTTCGTATACATATCTTGTAATTTTATTGACCAAAAAATTGTTAGTTCCGAGACCACAATTTAGCATGTCGCGTAATCATGTAATAGTGATAGAATCACTGTTAATAGAGTTTATAACATTAAAGTTAAATCAATTTCAATTAATTGTTATGTAATACACTTAATTTGCATTATGTAATTTGAAATACAATTCGTCAGCCGCGAAAACAAGACAAGTGTGATTTATATTTAGTGCCAGAATTAATTTTGTAAATTAATTTTGTAAATTAATACGGTATGTGCCGTATTGTTTGCCGTAATTATCATGAGCCACAATGTCGTAATGTTTGTAATGTCGTAATTTTGTGGTGTCGTAATGTCGAAATACCGTATCTAGATACCATAATGCTATTGTGTTGAATATTATAATGCAGCAATGGCATAGGATAACATCCGTTAGTGTTATAAAGTCTTAAGAAATATTATCTACGTACTCTTTTTTTATTATTCAAATAGTTCTTTTAAAATACTCTTATGTTTGAATTGATTTCACCAGCCAATTAGATAAAGTCCTTTCATCGGTATATGTGAAATGTATGTGATGTCATGTACAAATTGCATAGACTAAAATAAAAAAGTAACATGATATGATATTATCAATAAACGGTAAAACCAAAAAGTTGACTCGAACGAAGTGAAACCAATAACTATTGAACTAAAAATGTTAATAATATCAAACCATAAAAAATTTTAGAGCTAAGTTTGAAAGGATATAAAAAAAATCTTTTGGTTAATAATTTTAAGATATAAAAGTCGGAAAATTAGATCAAAGCTATATAAAACAAATATATTAGTAATATTGTTTGTTGAGTTTTGTTTCGCTTAAAAAAAAAGATCAATATGTTATCAATAATTAATAGTTACTTGGCACTTCGTGCAGAATGTGATTTGATTGGCCAATTTAGCACAAAATGTGCTAATCAGATCATATGAGGAATGGACTAGGAAATCACCATCTGGTACTTACTTTCAGTATGAGGGTTTCTCTAGTCATTCTCATAGGCAGAAGTTCGTCTGATTGGCTAATAAATTCAATTTAATTTTACATTATTTATATCATAATAAAGTAATAAAAAAAAAACCATATAAATGTTTCATTAGGCTGTAGAACTCTATAGTCAAAAATAAGATCTAATTCTTGTTCATTTAAAAAAATTAGATGAGTAATAAGTTTATTTTATCGGGCTTTGAGAAGTTATTACTATACTAACTTTTTTAACAAACAAGAATTAGAGTTGATTTTTAATTATGAAGTCTTATAGTTCTAATATAACTTTTATATGTTTTTTTTTACTTTATTATAGTTATACTTGCTGACCAGATTCCAAACTACTATAGTTTGAGTTTGTTTGTGCCCAAATCCCAAACTCTGGTCAAATTAATATCTTAAAATTTTTATTATTAAAAGTTTTTTTTTTAAATATTAACAATAAGACTATACTTTTAATTTTATTGAAATTCAATTAAAGTTTTTATAAAGAAAAGTCTGCTTTTAAATTACATATGAAGAATAAAGACTCAAATATATAATCTGTGACTTAAACCTACAAAAGTGAACAAGATTTATCTAGATTTGGGTTTGGGTAATAATATAAGAGAGAGGAATATAATATTTAATTTATTGGATAGTCCAAAGATTAATTTTAATAATAATTTATTATATTGAAATAAAGAGTAAGGGTAAACTAAAAGAAAAACTATGAATTAAGTTTGTAGAGAATATAATTTGAAACTATAAGAATATGAAATACAATATAAGGTTTATATATTTATTGGTTTAAATGAAAAAAAAGTTTAATAAAAAGAATAATAACAATACAATAAAAAATAGAAATATTATAAATTATAGAAATAAAATTAGTAGAAACTAAACCAAATAAGATAGAAATAAAAGAAAGTATATGTAAAAAGTTTGTAGTTTAAAACTATTAAGTGTAAGAATTTAAGTATATAAATCAAAGATAAGATTGGCAGACATATTAAGAATAGTTGTATTTAAAATACTATTAAAAGAATTAAAAATTAAATAATAAATTGTTTGTGTTAAGAAACAAATAATTTAATGAAATAAAAAACTAATTTAGTTATATTGATAACAGGAAGAAGAAAAGAAAAAATTATATTTATAAAAAGTATAAAGAATAAAAAGTTCATTTGTAAGAATTTTAATTCAAAAAATTTTCAAAATAGATGAATGAAAGTTATGAGTAAAATTAGAGATTTTTTGATTATTATTAATATAAAATCATGTAATTTTTTAGTTGATATTAGATACAATGATTAACTATTGTTGAAAATAATATTGAAATGTTTAAAGTATTATAATATAGGTTTAGTATATAGTTCAAATAAAATATGAAATAAAAATTTTAATAAAAAATTTATCAATAAAAGAAATATAGTTAAAATTATAAGAATTATTAGTTAAGAACATTAAATAAGATAATATTTGGTGATTATAAACAAATTGGTTAGTAAGATTGTTAAATAGATTATCTTGATATATAATAATTTTATAAAAATAAGCTAGATATTATAAGAATTAATAAAATTAATAAGAATTTATTAAATAAAAAAATATAAAGTATAAGTATAAAAAAAAATAGATGCTAATTGTTAAATATTATAATATTTTGAAAATTACTAATTATTAAAATCAGTAATTTGAATAAAAAATTCAATTTTGAATATTTTAGATTTAAGTTATAGATTCTTAGTAAATTTTTAATAATTAATTGATTAATAATTATTAGATAAAAAGAAATAGAGTCATATAAGATTAAGATAAAATTAAGACAATTATGAACAATATATGAAGAAATGATAACTAGTAAGACAAAAATTTTAAAATAATTAAGTTTAATAAAAAGAACAGTTATAAACTTAAGAAATAGATTTTAAAAATGGATTCAAGAAAATTAAAGAGAATAGCAATACTTTTATCAATATTAAGATTGTTGTTATAAATAAGATTAATTAAGAATTCAAATTATTACTCAACCATTATATGAATAATGTAATAAAATGAGACCTCGAATACAGATTAAATAGATATAATAAACTTAATTTCTTTTTTAAAATAAAAATCATAAAGAAATTTTTTTATTAGATTATATTTCTTTAATAATTAGAAAATTTGTAAACCAATTATATATAAGATTGAATTTTGGTTTAAGAACATTAAAGTAAGTTTAAATAAGAGATTTGTTTAAAGTATTATTAAGTTGATTAAAGTTATTAGAGTTATTAAGATTTAAGTTAGAGATATTAGAATTAATAATAATTAAAGGTTGGTTAATAATAGAATTAGTATTAGTAGATATAAAGAAAAAAGAATTAATAAGATCAAAAACATTAGAGAAAGTTTGATAAGAAAATTCAATATTGGGATTGATGATTTGAATAGATTTCAGTAAGATATTTTAAAAAATTTAAGTAAGATTTTTCTTTATTTAAGATGAATTAACTTTATGTTAAGATAAAACAGACATATAGATTAGGTAATAAAATTTTATTATTTTTGATAATATATTTTTTAGTAAGAAAATAATATTCATTTCTCTTAATACAGCTAATTGGAAATAAAAACTTGAAACAAATGTGATAATGTATATTAGGTATAAGAGATAGAAGAATACTATTGTTAGAAGAAAAGAAATTAGATATAAGTTGTTGAGTTGATTTATTGATTTTTTTTTAAATTATTGTTAACATAAACAGTTATAAATTTAGTAATTGATATTTGAAGTTGAGATAAATTTGATATGATATTTATTACAGAAATAAGTGATTATAGAGATAAAGGTAAAAACTTGAAATAAATAAATAAACTTGTTTGATTTAAGGTTTTTTGTTAAACAAATAGTAGGTTGAACTTTATAAAGAATGAGATGAATCTTGTTATTATTTACTTCTTCATAAAAAGTGATTTCAAAACTATTAGAAAAGTTTTGGTAAAAAAAATCAAGATCTGCTGTATTAGGCTCTTGGTAACTTAAGGTAAACATTGTTAAGTATTAACAAGTTGAGTAAATATTTTATTAAAAACTTAAAAATTTCCATTTATACCCTCCCTTTTGGGATATTTATGATGCTGTACTGGGTCAATTCCCAACCCACTTTAGTCAAAAAACAAAAGTGAGGACTCTCACTAGGCACCAGAGCATAGATCATACCATATTGCCATCAAGTAAGTTGCCTTACTTTTCGACCCACCAACTGCAGGTCTAGATGACATTACACCATGCGATCGTTGGCTCTCAACCATAGCTACCAGGGCCAAAATTCAAATAGGATCTGATTAACATTTCAGTTATGATAACGTGTTGGTATTATTCCATAGAATTAACATTCCAACTTACAGCAGACTAGCCACGTTATCTATCAACCTTTATAAGAATTTTTTAATACAACGTATTTGTTCCAGAGCCTAAATTCAAAGAAATAGGTTGCCCAATCTGCGCTGTATTTTTCTTAATACAGATGTATCTGGTATACTGCATTAATTCTGTAATAGCCTTAGGTTTTCGAGTCAGTCTCTCCCATTGTAACATCTTCTAGAAGACTACCACGGCTACTAACTTCGGTTTATTATACCTTTTAGGATATAAATCATTGAACCCCACTCCCCGATTGATTCCCAGAGCTCAAATTTACATAAGAGTTGTTATCATATCGAGTAGGAAAATAGAAGCTTTAGGGACTTGACAGATCGGGTGTGTTTGGACAGGACTTTTTATCCTGCTTTAGACTTTCAGTTTTTCAACACTCACCTTTTGCCAGTGATGAAACACAAAGTCTCATTTGTCAAGATGCCCTCGGGATCATAACTTCTGACGGTCTTCACTGAGTGCTAGACTAGGATACCAAACTTTCATTTAGTCCTTCCTACAGTCCTATTTTATACTGCTCCAGGGTGTCTTAAACCTGGTCAACTTTGAAGGTAGTTACTCATAGCCCATCCTGCCAGATCGTAACTTTTTACTAAAAACATGATTTTTCTAAACCGAATTAATTTCAGAGCTCAAAGTTTATCTAAGAGTTACCTTAATTCGCAGTGATCCATCATGTTAGTAATAATTTAACCTTCTCCATTCGAAGCTTCACAGAGAGTGCACTAGGCTTTGATTCTCCAAAATACTCTGAAGGCCCTGGGCAGGTCGCTATCTGCCTGCAAAGCATTATGGCTTATTTTGTTTACTAGAGAATATAGAGGGTCCATGTCTTATAATTTCAAATAATATAAACACTTCCTCCTGGTTGTAATCTCGATACTCTTGCTTAGCACTCTCTAGTCACCCTACAGCTATAGGCCTTTGTTATGAACTGCTAGGTTATAACTAGAATCCGCTTAGTTCTCAAACCTATACTAAGGCAGACATCAAGTGCTTCTTGCTCAATCCAAAAATTACAACCACAAGCTTTCTTTATATTATTATTCATCATCATGACAAATGGCTACCATAATGATTTCAGAGATCAAACTCGAAGTCTGATTTATCTCATTACGCTAGAAATGGTCTCAGTTCATGAACTATACAGCACTAGGTAGATCCAGTTTGTTGGGAACACTCATTATGAACTATGCAACCACCAAACCTTCCACCTCGGACCCTAGCTGGACCTAGAATTATCCTTATTTATCAGTTTACCCTATTCCTAGAAACCTAGAATATAGAGAACTGACAAATAGACCTAGTAAATGCACCACATATGATCCACAATGAAGGCACCTATTCATCGTCTTTTTCGCTTTACATCACTTCGATGCAAAGTACTAAACAGAGCGCTTAGTCAGGCAATGTTTAGCAAAGCTACTTTTTGAAATTAGAGGAGCTCACTGCTAATCGTCATCCCATTGTTTACTTACGGATGGAAAACTCTCGTATGGGTATATTCCAACCTGCCTACAAAAGTAGGATCTGTCCCTCTCTATTGGGAACCCAGAGACTGATTAGTAAGTGGGAGTGAATATTTAAGACTTTACACCTATGGCTTTTCACTAAGCCAGAGTAGCTTTCACTACCTAGAACTTTCTATCTTCCGATGAAAGTCCATAAGAAAGTAGAGATTCTCCTTTCAGTGAGTATTACTTCATCAACTCATTGTATCGACTTGGCGGATATTCGATCATATCATAAGATCCTAACATTATGGTCATGTTAAGTACACATAACATGGCTAAAAATCTCACTGTCTCTCAAGTTGTCCGGTTTGTTCTTTCAGTGAGTATTACCATCAACTTAGTGTGTCGAATTTCATCGATCCGTAGGCATTGCTGTCTTTCCAGCTTGCTCCGTACTGTCACTTTGTTGCTCTTTGGTTACTTGTGGATGGAACACTTTTGTAGAGCGTGAGTTTTGTCTCATAGTTCCTATCTGAGTTGGTGCTCTCGGGGCCAACTAACCCCACCTGAAGGTGCAGTGGACTCTATTACTGCTTTCCTGTCTAATAATTCATTAATCGTCCAGGACAGTGACAACTACATATGCAATTAACAATTAACCACATTGTTGTTTGCCTCTTACAGACATCCTGAATTAAGGGACGTCAGGCACCAATTGATTAAGGGGAGGGACAGAAATCAGGTGATTTCTGTTTACTAAGAGGCTATACCTCCTACCCCCACCTGATTGAAATCTTAGCAAACTAAATTTAATTATAACAATATTTGACCTGATCGAATTACAAACCCCACCCCCCTAAAAAATCACCTGATTTCTGTCCCTTCCCTAACTGTATAACAATTGGTAAACAATCTGATGTTATTAAAAAATTTAGTATTAACCTCTCTTAACTAGTAATAAACGGTAAACACACTTTTCCGATATTTTCAGAGAATATCGCAATGAACATCATATGCAATAGAGGAAGGGTTACTGGAGTCACTTTTATTTAACCCAAGTTCACACGAAAAACCATTGACGCGCATTGGTATAGCGCTGCCAGGTATGAACCGATCTCCCTAACTGAGTTTCCCCTGGGTTCCCGTTTTTAGGACCAGACGATCATCCGTAACTGCATAGATTCCATTGAACGTCAATATTTATTAGGTTTAAGAAAAGCTAATTTAAAAAATATTAAAATAACAACGTAATCATTCTACTATGATTTAAGGGCTTACACCTATGGCTCATTTCGTTAAGCCACACATTCTTTCGAAATGCTAGAACTTTTTAGCATCGTCTTTCCGATATTAAAAGTTCATAAAATTGCTTCAGATATTTTCCTTTCGGTAGGTATTAATTCATCAACCTATTGTGTCGAAATTTTTCTCCTTCGATCAGGATTAGGGTTTATACTTTCGCATAGTATACCTTTTTCAACTAAGTGTGTCGAATAACTTCGATCAGTCATATAGTTTGACCTGTTCTCTAGACACATATTGGGTAATTTGGTGTTCGGCCCTAGAAGTACGCGATAAAATCTTCTTTAACCTCCCCAAGTATATGCATCTAGGGTTAAGTCGCCCTACACTACCAATTGATTAACAGTATAACAATTGGTAAACAATCTGATACAGTTAATGTTAATGCATTTATCAGTCAAAGCTTCGTTTCCTAGTCATGGTTCCCTCTCCTATCTTATGAGTCCATAAAGTAATAAAAATTACAATATGTCATCAGGATTACTCCTTCAACTTTCTCATAAATAGGTGTATTCTATCAATGAGTTCCACATGACCTGAGGTATCAACTTTCTGTTATATTGCAAAAACAATTAATAGTAACGTAGCCCAAGCAACTAATGGTGTGTTTCAGATTATTTAATCCCGGCACATGCTTCAAGCCATTCGTGTAAAATCTATTACACTACCAATTGATTAACAGTATAACAATTGGTAAACAATCTAACACTGTTAATATAAAACAGCGACGTAGCACAAGCACCTATATGGTGTGTTTTGGATTAACTGCACATGCTTCAAGTCACGTAGGTTTACTAAGAGTAAAACCGGTCGTCAACCCGGATAGACTCCCCTCTCGTTATCACTTATCAGATGACATACTGGGGTAAAAATCTTAGTAAGCTAACATCGATGACTCTACCATCCAAACCTAGTAGAGTAGGAATATCAGAATTAACTGATAGCCTTAAAGAATCCCGTAATCGGATCTCTATTGGCGCACATATGTGCATCCTAAGGCACCGATTTCAAACTTGCCAAAGTTTGACTTCGGGAAAACCCTTATGGGTTCAACCAGGCTTTATTACTAATATTCATTAAATAAACAGTATATATTCTTATAGTTATATATAATATATCTGTGAAATTTAAAGATTATTTTTTTGATTCAATTTTTTATAAATGCTATTTATTTTTGGGGGGTTTGGGATTTGTCCGGATTTGTCCAGCATGTATAATGATGGTTGGTTTTCGTTTTTTTTTGAAAAAAGTACTCTAAACTGTATAAATAATGTAAAATTAAATTGAATTTATTAGCCAATCAGACAAATTTCTGCCTATGATAATTAGCTTCATAGGCAGAAGTTTGTCTGATTGGCTAATAAATTTAATTTAATTTTACTTTATTTATACAGTTTAGAGTATTTTTTGAGAAATAATAACTAATTATAATGAAATAAAAAAGGCTGTATAAAAGGTTTCATTAGAGCTATAGGACTCAATAGCCAAAAATAAAACCCGATTCTCGTCTGTTTAAAAAAGTTAATACGTATATATAGTAATAACTTCTCAAAACCTGATAAAATCAGCTTAGATCTTATTTTTGACTATGAAGTCTGACAGCTTTAATGAAACCTTATATATATATATATATATATATATATACTTTATTATGGTTAATTGTTCTTTTAAAAAAGTATTATAAAACTGTATATATAATTGTATGCTAGGTTTATCTCGCGCGAGGCACATCTTTACACCTTACCAACAGAATGACTCGAGTTATTTTGATGATTAAATAACGAAGTTATTTGATGATAATGCAATCATCATCAAAAGAACTGGCATGCTAATACTGCCTTATAACTTAATTATTTGGCCAAGGATTTTAAGGTCAGCCTAAACAATTGAATTCCTTCGAAATTCAATTTCTTAGTCTGATCTTAAATCCTCAACCAAATAAACTTACACTACATTATTGGATTTTGCGTTCAAACTGTTGACCAATGTTTAAAATTTTAAGATTTTATATAATGCGAATTATTAAAAAAAATTCACACTAATAATATGATATCATAATATACACCACAGAATAAATTATAAGACCTAGTTCAAATTTTTTTCAATACGCTTCAGACTTGTTTATATGCCTACATGGTCCAATCATCATTACCCGCCACTCTAAAGAATTTTGTTATGTTCTGTAACAAAAATATCATGAGCCATTAAATATTAGCAAAAACTTTTAGAAATGTTAAATAGTTTAAATGAATTTGGGGTTGAACCTAATTCAATCTAGTATTTTTGTAGTTCATTTAAAAAAAGATTAACTAAAAGTTCTTAAACTAGTTTTATAATCTAATTCATAAACTTGGTTTATAAACCTAGTTTATAAACTTGTTTAATAAAGTTTATAAACTTTAATTGTCTTCTCTTAAAATTTTTTAAAACTGAACTGAACTGCTAACTAAACTACTTAACATCCCTAAAAACTTCGTTTCCGCTTGTATACATACGAATCAGGTATTTTTACTAAATGCCCGTAATCTTGTTATAGTATTGTTCAGAAACCGTTACGACTCAACAAATTCTTGAAATTTTGAAAAAAAAACAATTCATAACTTGGTAAATATTATACAGAACTATGGAGCTAAGTATTGTTTTTGCAAAGTTTGGAACATTTGTTGAAGAGCAGCAATTTTTGGATTCCTTTAAATAGTTCGCATTATACCCGTGAGTTCACACGTTAATTCGGATATATATTAAATCCGGTACGGATTTAAAATAACCCGTATCAACATGTGAATCCATGCGTGTAAAATCTTAAAAATGCCAAATACCGGCAAATACCAAATAATTGATATTACACTGCTTGTCATACCTAATCATTAGTTAGAACTGAACGACGAAATTAGTATTAAAACATTACGGTATTAAAGATTATAATATTGCAGCATTACATTAGAGATGTGCCACATGCGTGAGGTTGATATTGTCTTCTCGCGAATTAATCATATAATGTTATTATCTCACGCAAAATGAAGATTCTTCTGCATGAAGTCATTCCGTAAAAGATCATATGATATATAAATATGCTAGGTTTATTGCATGGGTGGCACATTACGGTATTATAACAATCAGATACTATAACAAAATTAATTTTACCATATCAGTAAAATGCTATAATTCAGTAATTCTACCACCAACTATAAGTGTAATAGCAAGCTGCTGTCAAGAATGTTTAGAGTTAGCCTGTATTAACTAAATAAATAAATATATTATATGTATACTTGTAAATCTTTATGCTACCGCTGCTGTATAAACAAAAACGAAACCTTTTTATTTATACATTTGTTTAAAAATTTTTTTTACCTATCTAAAGTTATTATCCTTATTATATTTACATTGTCATTCAAAAATTATTGGCAATGTCATGTATTTCTTGAGGTATATCGAAATCATCTTTATAGATTGTAAAACAGTAAAAATATTTCGTAAGCCTTACGTTTTTATGTAGAAAGAAAGAAATAGATGGGAGAAAAAAAAGATTACGCGTTTTTTATTGTTTTGATTTCACGTTGCATCTGATCTCAAAATCTGATTGGCTGATGCACAGAACCTATAAATGAAATATAGTAGTTATAATAACTATGTAATTTTTTTAATGGATGACGGAGAGTTTAATATCGGTAGCGGAATTTTTAATTTCTTCAATCTTAGTAGATTTGGTTATAACAAAGAAGTATAATTTTATATTTTATATATTTTTTTTATAAATGTATGATTTAAATAATAAAAATACATAAAGCGCTAAGTTTACTACATTACATTTGAACCCAATTTTGAATATAGTTTTGATAAAAAGTAACAAATTTTGATATCAATAAGATTTAAATACATAAGATATAACGATAATTCTTCATGTTATTATAAATGTTTAGATTCACGTATGAATTCTTTTATGACGTTTCTTATATGCGTGGGTGAGAAGTGTCCAAAAATCTTAATTGTTAAATTTTAATGATTTACATATATGTTTATGCCATATCACTATAAAATTTATACAATCAAGAATTATAAACTTTGACGTAATTATAAACTGATTAAGTATCATTAATAAAAAACACAAGAATATAATGTATACAAATAAAAGGATGTGGATCCGTGTTGAATCATCCAAGTGATCTTGAAAATTCGTACATAGATTAATCTAAGAGTGAGATTAATCAGTTGGTTAAATCATATTAAATAATAAATAATAAACTATGATGACGAACCTTCTGGTACTTCAATTATAGGTGTCCTCATTACATCTATAAAATTAAATTTGTAAATGATATTAAAAATGTGTCGGCACACATCAGGCATACACCAAAAATGGATCTTTTGCTCAAAAAAAAAATAAAATAAATAAATACCATTCAACCGCACCCTATTTATTGGAGAAATTTTAACCATGCCATTTGTAGCATTTATGGGTTTTTTTGGAAGACTCTTAAATTTTAAAATTTGACTCTTGTAAACAGCTTTTTCATGAATAATTAAATCCAATTTTTTTGAACTAGAATTCTTTTTCCAGTCTTCATTGGCCAGTTGAAATTCTTTGTAAATCTTTGAAGAAGGATTATTCCGAATTTTAGACTTCCAACCATCCAACTTTTTATGTATTTGTTGCATAGTCGGACGCCCTTCGGGATTTGCATCCAAGCATTTACTTAATAATTTTTTTATTTGCTGAGGTGTCTCCTTTGGAAGTTGTGGTCGTTGTCCCATAAATATGTCAAATACTAATCCCTGATCATGAGCTTTATTATAAAATGGCGGATTACCAGCAACCACTTCTGAAGCGATGATTCCAAAACTGTAAACATCAGATGCAAGTGAATAAGATGCCTCGGAAAAGACTTCAGGCGCAACATAAGGAATTACACCATAAATATCCTTTGAATTTTCATTATCCATGGGTTTACATAATCCTAAATCACTAATTGTCATACCGAGTAGATCAAGTAAAATATTGCCACTGTGAAGATTTTTGTGAATTATCTTTACGTCATGAAGTTTAGAAATACAAGATGAAATTTCTAATATAATATCAAATCTATCATTCCAACTCTTTTCATGAAAATTTTCATTCAAAACATGTCTTAAACTTCCAAGATTTGCACATTTCATAACTATCCCAAAATTTTTTGATTTCGGATCCTGAGAAATTCCATAGATTCTTGTAATTGGTTTATTACCACCAACTCTAAGATATGCTTGAACCTAATTTAATATTAGATTTAACTGATTAGACTATTATTATTATTATTATTATTATTATTATTATAAACCACTATTTAAATGAATTACCTCTTCAAGGAACTTAAAACTTGAATCTTTCGAATTGTGAAATTCTTTAAAAACAACCTTAGTAACACCAGATCGAGACCATTGTTTTTTATTAAGATCAAATTTTTGCATGGGTCCATCAGCCCAAACAGCAGAAAAATCTGTAGCGAAACCTCCTTGAGCTATTCGTGTAATATCCTTTAAATTTGAATAAGGAATCCATTCCAATAATTCAAAAACATTCTTTGATTTAATATGTGAATTTTGAATTAATCGATCAAGTTTATTATTTCCAGTAGACCATTTATCGAATTCTAAACGAAATCGCTTTGTATTACAAGGTTGACAGTAAAATGATGGGTTACGTGAATTATAATGATATTCATAACATTCATCGCATGCGGGACATGGCGTTGCGTAAACAATAGTTTCTTCTAATTTAGGACTACGTTTTAGAGGAGACATTAACACTTGTTGAAATGATTGTATGCATTTCATCAAACATTCAATAGGTGATTTAGATGAGTCAGATGAATTAGATGTACTAGATGTATTCATATTTAAAGTATTTAGTGTATTTATTTACATAAATTATATAGTCAGTATTTTTTGTTTTTTTAAATGTAATGAATTTTTTTTTTTGAAATTTATATAAGAATTGTTTCAGTATAGTGTTACACACATTTCTTTAATAGTTCTTTTATGCACACAAGTGACTTCACACGGGCTGATATTTACGCCATGTAGGGTTAGTACAATAGTCGTAATTAACGTAACAGTGCCTATCCGTATTGCAAAATTCGGTGCAGAAATTTTATGGGATCAATTGTTAATTGATATATTCCTATTGGTTCACTTTTGATCAAAATTTGCAGAATCAGAAGATGCTCGAAATAACAATTGTTTTAAAAAGAACATACGATACTGTGGATCTCATAACCTTTTTTAAAAAAAGCGGCCGATTTTTTACATAAAGACTTATTAATCATGCATATATATTTAATTTTTATTAATAAAAAGTTAAAATTTGTTAATAAAATTCAGTAGTAATTTGTAGATCTAGTTTAAAAATATAAATAAGAAAAATTTTTGTTTAATTTACCGTAGAGCGCTGCGGTCCAGTGAAGGGATAACAGGTATTACTTCATAATTCTTGGTCATTTTTGAATGACAACATCTGGTAGATTTGGTTCAGTTTTTTAATGAAAAAAAAAACATAAATATAAGGTCTTTGCTTTGAAAATCAAGTTATGAGACATAGTAAATTATATGTCTTAACTTATTTTCAAGGCAAAAACCCCATATATATCAAATTAATAAAGGCGTTATATTAAAGTTATATTAAAGTAATATACGGTATAACCTCGATATAACCAACCTCGACAAACCAAAAGTATTATATTTTTTCCAGCTAGAATTTTTTAGTTTAAATTACCTTAATATAATGAATAAACCTTGGTATACAGCAATTTACAATTTATATATAAGAAAATTACCTTGATATAACAAATGCCTTAATAAATCGAAATATAGTATACTGAAATTTTATATAAAACTTTAGATATAAATTTTTTATAAAATTATATATAAATTGTTTAAATCGAGGGATATTACTTGCAAACTGGATATTTTATAAAATTATATTTAAATTCATTATACGTATCGGGGAGCCTGATATATCGTAATATAGATACAACGAAGCAAAACCTTCAGCTCCAAGGCTTCTTTATATCGAGGTTATACTGTATTTGCAGGAAAAACTATGCTGTGATCATTGTGTCCTAGATCTTAATCTAGGAGTACTATTCTAAGGCTTGGATCCAGATAAGCTTTTTGCAATTAACGGATAACAGAAGAAATTTATAATAATACAAACGGGTTGTATTCTAAGTAGTTCAGATGAACGGGGTTTGAAACCGGTTCAAACTAGTATTTTCAAAAAAAATTAACTAGAAGTTCTTGAACTAGTTTCATAATCTAGTTCATAAACTTGGTTTATAAACCCAGTTCATGAACTTGTTTAAAATAGAATCTGTGATAATTATCATAAGCCTTATACCTATATACATATATACTTTATACATATACTTCCTTTGCTTATATTATGAGTTATGCAGATATGTATATAGAATCTTCTATTATTCAATAAACTTTAGGTCCATGAATTCAAATTTGATCTTCAAAGCAAACTTGAGTTTATGCTTTAAGTTTATGAACTCAAGTTAAAATTCAAGTTCAAATTTTAAAGCTAAAGTTTATGAACTTTAGTTCGTTTTTTCTTTGAACTTCTTGAAACTGAACCTGAACTGAACTGAAAGAACAACTTAACATCCCTATATTCTAATAGCGTAAACTTGGTTAACGAGTCCGGTCCTAAAGCCTTAAATCACATGAAACATAATATATTTATGTAGGATTTAGATCCTGAATTGATCCTTCTATATAAATGTATTATATTTGCATGTGACTTAAGGACTGAATCCTTACAGATTCCGGTCAGGGCTCAGTCCCAAAGGACAGATTAACATCTCTACAAAAGACTTATCCGGATCCAAGTTCTAATTCTAGGAAGGTACTGAATACATGGGATCTTAAAAATGCAAGAATACTACTATATGCAGTGTTGTCACTTGGCCGGCCAATGGCCAAAAGGGCAAGAAAATTACCGTACAGCGTGGACTAAAATACCCAGGGTACTTCATAATTTAAGCTGTATATATGGGTATTATAGTCGGAGGGATACTATGGTCAGCATAAGGGGTATAAGTTACACTATATAGGTGCTGCAGTAATATTTTATATACTAAGTGAAATTAATCCATCTTTAGTACCCGGGTATTTTACATTCACAAGTGCAATTAATCCGTCCTTAGTACCCAGGGTACTTTACATTCTAGGCCTTCAAAAATCGTGAGGGGTATTATAAAAAGGGGGTCTTTTAGTCCACGCTGTACGGTATTTGGCCGATATTTTGTATAGCAAAGTTAGTAATGTGATTGGTTACAGCTGTTATCATTATTCCTGAGTTATTCTTCAATAAGTTATTGATTTCGGCATGATCAATGTAACGTTTATTATTGTACATAAGTATAGCGATAGAGAGTTTCAAAGTTAACGTGCGGGAATCTATTTTTGACAAAAATAGATGACGTATTCATTTACAAGTAACCGATGTATAAACTCTATTTAATTTCCCAATAAATTTGAAATGATAATTTTTGTCGTTGACAAGTCTATTTATCATTTTCCGACTTTAAAATTTTTGAAATACATTTAAGATTTTTCAAACTCTCATTTAATTTCAAAATGCGCCACTCATTTGCTAACTTCTGTCATTTGTAAGAAATCACGTCTATTAAACCTGAATGATATATAATATCTTAAGACTTTAATAGAAGAAAAGCCTAACTGATATTGTATGAGTTACGATTAGAAATGGAACTTTAGGTAGGACGTGAAAGTAAAGATCATTTGAAACCTTGTAGTTTCACGTGAGTTTTAATTTATAAATCGTTTAGCACCTTCGTACGTACCAAACTTTAGACTATCTTCGCAAATAATAAACATTACATTGATCATGCCGAAATCAATAATTTATCGAATCGGCAGAATAACCAACCATTCGGTTAATTTTTCATAAGGTGTCCCAGGAATAATTATAACAGCTGTAATATTATAAAGGTTAGAAACTTTGGTCAAAGTTTGGCCGGCCAAAGGCCAAAAAATTGGTTGGCCACTAAAAATTGCCAATACCGACTATATGGAATGTCTTCGGTCAAAACGTGCCTTAGTGAGGATCGACAAATTGTTACACAGAATGATAATAACTCAGGTCTAGGGCACGGGCATGGGCACAGGCATTTTTTTTTTTTTGCCATAAAAATGTCTGGCATTTTTGTACCTATAGGTACTTTGTGCCTATAGGCAGTGTTGTACGTACGCGTTGTCCCGTCAAAATTGTGTGGACACGGACAGTCCCGGACTGTGTTCCATGTTCCGGATATCCGTGATGGTTGTCCCATGTCATATGGTTTATCGAACAACCTGATTGGCTAACACGGCCGTTCTTATTTATGATTTTAAGTTTCCGGGGCAAAAAAATATTGGACATGTCCGGGATGGACGTCCAGAACTGCCCGCTGTCCGTGTCCGTGTCCCATGACAACACTGCCTATAGCCTGATTTCGTTTTTGGCTTAAAATTACTAGACACGTAGCCAGACTTAAAGTTCTGGGCACTTTCTTAGGCATGGCTAGTGATACAAATCGAAATCGAAATTAATCGATTAGTTGGTTAGTTGACAGCTAATCGACTGAACCTTTTAAAACCGATTAATCGATTTATCAACTAATCGATTTATCAACTAATCGATTAGTTGTGACTAATCGACTAAAGAACTAATTGATTAGTTGTAAAGAAACTCATTTATTTACTTAATGAATTCAACTAATCGATTAGCTGCAACCAACTAATCGATTGACGATTTGTAACACTAGGCATGGCACCAAAGTGCCTGGCACTTTCTTAGGCATGACACACTAAAGTGCCTGACATTTTTAGGCTGGCACTTTTTTGCCTATGGCACGGGCATGGCATAGGCATTAGTGCCCGGCGTGGGCATATGCAGAGTTCTACTCAGGTCATACCAATTGTAACATGGATGTCATCACTTTTATTAATTATTAATATATGTAAATTGACACTAATATGTAATACACTGTTATAAATAATATGTTACAATTACAATTAGGCATGACCTGAGTTCTACGTTTCGTGTAACACTTTGTCGGACCTCACTAAGGCAAGTTTCGACTGAAGACACTCCATATGGCATTACTTTCAAAGCCTTATTTTAGACAATGCAGCACTGATTTAACGTAAATTATGGCATTATGGTAAATCGACCAGTAGTCCTCAAGATACAAGCAAAAATGTTTTTATACGTGACTTATATTGAGATCTAAAATTCACATATACTCTTATTAATAATACTAATATTAAATCTTAACCTAACTATGAAAAAAAAGACTATAAAAAAATTTTATAATTTTATAATCAAATAGGTCAAATTCTCAGCATAAGCCAATCTCAACATAGGCTGTCACAATAATCAATCAAAATACAACTTAGTATAATGTATTAATTGGTTAATTAAATAGAATCAAAATTTTTAAAAAAAGTGATACCTCAAATTTTATAACTTACATCTCAATGAATTTTGAAGCTATTTTAATGATTCAATAATCAAAAGAGAGCTAGATCCTAGGTCTCCTTTTGAATATTAAGCCATCAGATTAAATTCAAAATTTTCAGAGATACAAGCCATGAAAGTTGAGGTGTTGATTTTTGTTAAAATGTAAATCTGTTCGATTTCTATTGATGGCAGATATTCATATATCGTACTATTGGATCAGACCTCTATACGTATATACGTATGTTATCAAGATGATACCAGATACCGGGTTTTTTACATTCTACCAAAACTTCCTCCCATATTATAAGGCCGGTGAGTTTACAATTATATCTTTTCATTTACGGTAGACTTAACACTAAAAACCAATAATTAAATTGTTTTTGGTCAATAAAAAATTAATTGAGATTCTTATTTTTGGTTTCTAAGCAAATGTTGAAACTTTTAATTAATACTAAAAAAATTGTCAAAATGCTTTTCTTCAAAAGAGAATTGCAACCGATCTACTTAATTTCTCGGGTATTACTGTATTAGCAAGTTATCCAGGTAATTGACTACGTATACATAGCGATAACCATATACTACCTGGTACAATTCCTAATGCCGATGCTGTATAAATATTGTTGTTTCCAATAGAATTTTGCAGCAAATTATACATATATAGATGCATCTACTAATTTTAACCCACAGTTTCTATTGGTTAACAATTGCCGTTACTATAAAATTAAATTTGTGTGCTTTTTAGTATGTGGCAGCGATAAGACAAAATTTTGACAAAGAATGTGGTTTTATAAGCAAAAGTTTGAGATATTAAATAGATAAATAGAAGCTGCGGAGATAAACACTATTAATCTTCTACGTATAATACAAAAATTTAGCCCTAGATCTGTGTTACGTCAATCTCGTGTAACATCAATACCAGAAAAAAAAAATTTTCCAAACAGATCAAAAAAAAAAAAAAAATTTTTTTTTTTGGAAAAATTCACCGTAGCCGTAGCTTCTGGCTATTTTGTTGAAATGCCTGTAACAAAGATTGATAATAATAAACTTTCAAATTATGGCAATAAAATTGTTAATAAATGTTCGTCTAATGATTCGCCTAATAACAAATCGAAAGTGAATTTAAATGGGTGCTTGAACAATATCGATACGGACACCATTAGATTCAAACAAGAATTTACTATTATGTGCACTGTCACATTTAAAGCAATTACCGAAAAGAACAAGGTAAATAAATGACTATATTTAAATCATACGTATAAACATTAGTTTCAATCTTATCTTTTTTTACCTTTATCATTTTTGGGGATACGTGGTCCACACAGGGCGATAGCACTAAATATAATGAACTGGTGGATGAAATCAGTCGCAATAATTTTCACGATGCCCCAGGTGCTAGAAAGTTACGGTTATGGATAATGACCTTCTCTCGTGCCACTTCATTGCTAGATGAATCCTGTGGTGCTTTGGTGAATGCTATACTTAAACTTGATTGGACTGGTCATGATAATAATTTAGTAGTGATATATGTAATGTTCTTGGCTAATTTGATTTCATCGCATTCTGATTATATGCCTAAAGTCTTAGGAATGTTGGTCGATCATTTTGTATTTCGTGAGTATTAAGATGATAAATTATCTTTATGTCTTATTACCTTATTACGATCTCATTCATTTATTGTTTTAGGCGTGGATAAAAACGGTACAATTCCATCAAACCTCGAAAATATACATGGAAAAGTTCATTATGCCTTAAAGAACATTTTTTCAATAGTTCCCAGTGGTACCGAAGAATTACTTGGAATTTTATCTCGCGGGTTTCCTCATAAAAGCGAATCCTTACCTGCGCAGGTTACATATCTCAAAAATTTATTGCAATTGTTAGAATATATTCCATGCCTTCAAGTTCAGATTTTAGAGTTGATATTTGATCGAATTATTGAACTTGATGTAAGTTTTATTCTAATTTTTTATTAATCATTTTTTAGTTTTTCATCTTAATTAATAAACATATATTAATGAATAAAGACTGAAGTTCAAGGAAAAATTGATGAAATAGAGGATATGGAAGATACTTCGACAAAATATGAATTAAGTTTACATTCGGACCAAGGTAGCCAATCAAGCTGCACCTCCTCCGTTCATGGAAAATCTCGGTTCAATTCACCGACCAATTCTTATAATGGTGATTTTGATTACGGTTCTGATGAAGAAATTCTAGATATTGAAGATTCTGCTCCTTCTATAGTCGCTCTTGATATTGGTGAAATGATCGAAAAATTAGATTGTATGATCAAGCTAGTTTTTGATTATCTTAAATGGATTTTTGATAAAGGAACAAAGGACGAACGAGATGACTTGTTTGATATCCTTTTGACCATTTTCGAGGAAAATATCCTGTATACCTTCAAATCTCGGTATATTCAATTCATAATTTTTTGGTACGTTTCATTGGATAAATCATACCCACGACAATTTCTCTCTCTACTTCTCAATAAGATACTCAGTGACAAAGAGCCTGAAATAATAAGAGAAGCTACATCACAGTATATAGGTTCTTTCGTTGGTCGTGCTAATTATTTGAGTTCTACTGAGATCAGATTGTGTATTCAGGCATTATTGTTATGGACGGAGAGATATATTGAGAGTCACGAACCTACTTTACAGTTACCTGATCCGCAAAAACACATGACATTTTATTCAATCGTACAAACGTTGATGTACATTTTTTGTTTTCGATGGAAAGATCTTAGAGAAGTAACTGGCGGAATTCCTCGTTGGTGTTATGAAGTTGTGGGATATCATAAAGTAATCAACTCCTGGTTCCGACCTCTTCAGGTTCGTATTTTACCATTAATGTCTTAAAAATAACAATTATACCATATCGATCATTAATTTTATTTTACCTTGCTTAGGTATGTTCCAGGAATACGTCCGATATGTTTCAGGCAATTGTAGAAGCACTTCAATTTATGAACTTTGAAAAGCAATACTCAAAAAGATTCGGTATAATAGAACGAGGAATACTAAACATATCGGAATATTTCCCTTTTGATCCATTTCGGTTAAAAACATCACAATCATTCATCAACCCAATATATCGAGATTGGGCCGGTATGCCAGACAAGAACCAAGTGGCTATGGAAGAATAAGGTTGCAAATGTAATTATAATAGCGTTATTTAAAAAAAAAAAAAAAAAAAAGTATCATGGATGGTAAAAATAAAACGGTTGTTAAATAGAAAAAAAAAATCGTTGAAAAAAAGCTGTTGGGTGAATTGGTAAAAGAAAAAAAAACCCTAAACCAAAAAAACAAGAGTACAAAGTAATTGTATAAGACAAAAACTTATCTGTAATTCAAATGCTTGTATTATTTACATGAAAAAATGTAGAGAATTCATGATTTCACAAATTATGAAATAAATTAATTAATGCGAAATATCTCTTCCAAACACGATTTAATACGCAAAGATCCAGTAATAAGTTTGAACAATTTGGTATCATTCGACTCGTATTAGTGTGATGAGTCGCATCAACGATACCGTGAAGTCCTATATAAAAAATTATTGTTGAGAATAACCCATAAAAAACTAGCAGATATTATCGTTAAAAACAAGGATTTGACTCATCGTCATTTGATTCCAACATACAGGTTAATACCAAAAAAGATTATATCTTTGATCTTTAGTATTATATAATATGTCAAGTTGTTTTTTCAAAGTTTATTGCAAACTTTAAAAGAGTTTTTATGCTAGTTATTTTCTGTTAACCTAGTATGATAGTTTTTAACTTATTTTAATTATTAATAGTATTTTCTCTAATTCTGAATATATGCAAATTAGTAATTTGCTTTATTATTAGCTAATTCTATAGTCAATTACAATTGCTTAGATTCTTGTATAAAATTACCCTTGTTCTTAATGTTTTTGTTATTTTAAACTTATTTTTAACTAACCTTAGTATAAGACTTTTATACTGTTTATGTTCTTTTTATGAATTTTTATAATCTGCAACATATTTGATATTATATATATATTATTAATATATGTAACTTGTACTATAGTTATCTTTTTATTAGTATCACAAGCATCCTCTTGCAGATCTTTTGATCAAAAATTATCAAAAAATAAAATATTAAAATATATAGAAATAAACTAGAAAATTATACTTGGAGTTTTAATAAAAAAGATAAAGTATCAAAAATTATACTTAGTTAAAACAAAAAAAAAACTTTCCTAGATTACTAGCTCTCAGGCCCGGCGATGCTTTGGGGCTAGGTTCAAAGTGTTTTAGATATCAGATTCTGTATTGCTTTAGATCTCAGATTCATTGTTATTTAATACGTATTAGTTTAGTTTATAGTTTTTTAGCTCTCAGAACCAGGCGATGCTTTAAGGCTAGGTTCTAAATGTTATAAATCTCAAATTAGTAAGTTTTTAAATTTTAAATTTTGTTTTTTTTTTTTTTTTTTTTTTTTTTTTTTAACTAGCCTTTTGGGGACTAGGGTTTTTTTATTCAGTATTGTAGGACATGATAACTCATGGTCCGATTACCTCAGAGGAGCTACCTTACATTAGAGAGTACATCTAGTCACACGTACACTTTTGGTGTCTAATTTAAGTAGTCTGTCTATATATAGGTTCTATACTAGTTGTTATACCTGCAACCCAACTATGGGTGTTGCCTATTTAAACCTTCTGTACTGCAATCTTTACTGTTATTACTAGAACATCTCTGTTACATAATGTCAGTCAAGAAGTTCTAGATGCTTACTCATATCCTTAGGATCTCTGCCTTATTTCATGCAGATTATCCTTAAGACATCATTACTAGAGCTTTCTGTATCCCAAATTATAACTAAACCTAGTTTACAATCCTTATGAAATTTATACAACCCCAGTACCCTCCTTTTACAACCTCACTGTTACCTCATCTACCCTTATAAGTCCTCCTATACTACTAATCCAATTAGTCTTGCATGATACAACTTCATGCTCAGATCAACTAATGGCCAGGTTGGTGAACCTCTTACCTAGAGGTTCTTGCTCATACAGGTCACCTGCCCTAGGTTTTCTTCAGTAGATCAAGATCTTCACAGGTGATACTGTCAAAAGTTGTACTACCTTTCTGCTTGGGATTTTCAAACAGGCTTCTAATCTAAGTATATACTTTCCAGATTTATTCATGTAATATTGTATACTTCCAAAGTTAGTCTTGGTATAATCAGAATTACAAGATCTACAAACTCCAGATCATGGATAAGTTTCCCAGAATAGGTCTATTTTTCTAAAATCTGTTGTCGATAGGAATTGAACATTGGACCTACTGCTTGAAAGATAACAACTCAACTATTATATTAGGATCGTCATTCTTGTTATTTTGAATTTTGTAGTTATTTAAGATTAGTTTAATTTATAATTTTTTAGCTTTTAGGTTTAAACAATGTTTTTGTATTATAAACTTATGTTATTTTAATATATATATCATATTATCACTTCTGATACATAATATTTTATAAAATAAATTACAAAGCTTATTAATAATATTAAATATAATAACTATTATTTTAAACTATACTTTTAGGATTATATATACTATAATATTAAGATTTAAAAATAAAATTTTTTTTTTTAATGTTAAGGTAACCTCTTAGGTTTTTTGACTTTATTTAATAATAGTAAATATGGTTTAGTAAACTACTACAGAAACAGTATACAATTAGTTATATATGTAACTTTTTTATATTATCTATTTAAGAAGTTTGCTCAAAGGTTCTTTACTAATTACTATATTTAACACTTCTGCTTAGATATTTTACTTTAAATCTTTTGAATCTGCAAACCTATTAACTTCATTGGGTCATACCTAATGTCAGATCATCATCTTAATTTTAAAACTATTTTATTTCTGAAGTAAACCTCTTAGAGCTTTCTGTACTAATTTTTATAGTTAACTTAAATATCACTATAACAGAACCAACACTTATAGTCAAGATTTAATTATTAAACTATTATGCCCTTGTAGAGTTTACTTAAATCTTAGCATTTACTTCACAACATAATTCTAATACTTTAATATATATCTACTTTTTTACTTGTCTTTTTACTAAACTTCCAATTTAGATAGCTTGTATAGGACTATGATCAGTCTATTAGTATATTAGATCAGCCTGATATCTTTTTCTTCTAATTCATTCTGGACTAATTAATAGTACCTTTAAGACTTCTAATACAGAGATTCTTGTCCATCTAGCTACTATAACTAAGTACTATAATCTTGGTATTTATTTTTCCAGTCTAGTCTTAGTTTATTTCTTTCTAAAAATCAACATATAAAATTACCAAAACAGTTAGTAGTATTTACTTCTTAAACAAGATTGTTAATGATATGAATCAGAAATAATACAGTAATACAAACATAACTATCCCTTAGATTGTAGACTTTTGCAGACAAATTTGCTTGCATAATTGTATTTTTTTAGCTCTGATCTACTTTTTTAAAATATTAAAATATCTAAATAAAATTTGGCATAATAATATTTGAAAATAAGGATTACTTTTTTGTAGTATTTATTTTTAAATTATAAGAAAAAAAAAATAGGTTGCTTATAGACCAAAAATGTGTGATTTTAAAAAAAAATTTTAATAAATTATTTTTTTAGTTTATTTATGATAAACTTTTTAAATATTAATTTTAAACCTATAGTTTTTAATACAACTTTTTAGTTTATATTAAAGATTA
>CAJVQA010000535.1:0-33027 GCA_910591915.1 Cetraspora pellucida
TGTTCTAAAAAATCAAAAACATCAACTGAAACTTTTGAATCTATTATTCAACAATCAACTACTGAAATATTACAACAAGTTGTCTTATCTAATCTTGAAAATAATACAATAGTCAGAACCAACCAGCTTAATTTAATATTGCATGACAGCATGTTTTAAATATTCTTAACCATTAATATTATATATGGTTATATCGATATAAAACAATACTGCCTTAATTTACAATGCATAATATAATATGCTAAAAATGTAATATCGTGATTTAAAACTAATCTTGAATAAAATACACATCAATTAATTGCTGAATTAAATTTATCAAATACTGTATATCGTGGTTCAATAAATTGAAGCAAGCTATTTTTCTACTAGGTATTCAAGTCTTCTTAATAAAAGGTTAATTTTATTATTAGATACAAATAAATATATATAAAATACATTTCAACAGTACTATTGCTATATATAAGTTTTAACAAAATTGCTAATTTTTTATGTTTACTAAAAATGATCAAGAACGTAACCCATATTTGGGGTGCATTATAGATCTATCAAAAATGTAACCGCAGGTCTATCAAAATGAAACTTTTGCGTCCCTAAGAACTGTCCGTAGATTGTCCGCAAAATTCGGCTCATAAGTCATGATTACGTGGGTGGACAGACGGACAAAAGTTTGCTAATGATCTGAAATGTAAGTCCTTCGCTACGTTCCGGACAAGTAGTTATATGCCAAGATCAAATCACAACCTTTCAGGTTATCTGAATTGAAGGTTTACAAACTCTACAAAGATCAAAAGCTAGGTTACCAAAGATATGAACCTTTGATTATCAGGTAAGTATGCTTTGAGAGTAAAGTAGCCTTAAGGCCAAAAATAATAAATTTAGGTGATTCAGATGACATATATGGAGAGAATTAAATAGATAACCTCCTAGTTAGGTTATAGGTATGACAACTAGAGTAAAACTATAGACGAACTACTCCATTAGACAACCAAAAATTGTACATATGACTAATTGAAATATCTGAACATGTAAGCCCACTTGTAGTAAAATGCAAGTGCTAGATTAGAACCAATAAAGCCTGCGGCCAAAGAGAGCCGTTTTAAAAAATAAAATAAAAAATTTGACGCGCACCATTTATATGAGATATGGATAATGGGTATGTGCATAAGGCTGAATATCAACACTACCCTAGCTCTACTCATTTGTGTAAGGGCTTAATGCCCTGAGTTCTTACTCTAGAGTCTGGAATTTAATACCCTAGCCAACCCTTGTAAACTTACCCATGGGTAGCCCAGGCCCATGCAGAGTCCTAACCTGTAAATCCACTTAAGTGGTAAGATTTTGTAATTAAAATTTTCAATAAATTTATACTTATCTCTGTAGATTAATCAATACAATTTGTTTTATACTGAACATTTATATAATTCTTGATTTTTTTAAATTAAAACTTAATGTTTGCAATTAATTTATTAGTATATTTCAATAAAAGGCACTATATATATGGCTAAATTATTTATATCATGTATTTATTTAGTTATTTATTTATTTAAAATTCAAGTAACAATCTAAAATTTAGCCACAAAAAGTGGCTGAGTATAAACTATAGCAGTTAGGCTTAAAGTTTTAATAACATAACGATAACGCATTCCGTAATTTCTAATAACGAACACAGCCATTTATATTTTTTTACGTAGCATTTGCTAAATAAAGATATCAGTATATTCACTGTATACCAATAAGGATTCGAAAGCAATACAGCGGGCAATGTTAACATGGATTTAAATACTGTTACTAATTTCTCACTCCTTTAAGTTCATCCACTATTTGTGTTTAATTAATTACCAAGCATGTAAGTATAGATAACCGATTCATCTCTAAATAGAATTCATCATTAATCTTGTTTATTTAAATTACCAGGGAGTAAGTATAGAGCTTATCCATCCATCCATAAAAATAGTCTTTATATTTCATCCATATAATTTCCATTAAATATTGCTCTCTGTTCATTTACTTACGTATTAAACTACTAGCAAGTAAGCATGGAATTTATTTTCAAAAAGATTACATATATTATTGTCGACATAAATTATCTAAAAAGATTACTTCTCTATTTGTTCTGCTTCTTGGAATACCAGACTGTAAGTAAAGAATTATTCATAAGGTAGCACATTTTATTATCAATTGAATTATGTATTTAGTAATTCTCTCTATTCTTTGACTTACGTGTTAAACTACTAGTCTGTAAGTAAAATTATTCATAAAAAATCGCGATTTATCGTAATATAAATTATTCAAATTATTTATTATAACATTGCGTTAAAACTACCAGATTGTAAGTATAATTTATAAAATTATCATTATAAACTATCTATTAAATATTATTTCACTGTTTGTTCACACTACCAGCATGTAAGTATAAAATTTATTCTACCTATTTCATTATCAATAGGATTATCTACTAAGTATTATGCACTACGTATTAAAATACCAGTTTGTAAGTATAAAATTTATCTATAAATAATCTACTCATTTTTTTTTAAAAAAAAAAAAACCTGTCCATTAACTGCTATTTCAATATTCCTTTACTTACGCATTGAAACTACTAGCGTGTAAGTATAATGTTTGTTCGTATTTTATCGTTATCGTGCAAGCATTTATTTATGGTCATGGATTTTTTTTTCTTGTCATTATCGTTATGTTTTGTACATAATTTTTTCTTTTTCATAGTAATTGTAAGTGTATAGCGATAGCAGTTGAACGTCAAATAAATTATAAATGCATATAGATGTAGACATATTGTCGTAATTAGGTCATAACCTAATTACCTCAATATAAAAATTCTGCTTTAAAGTAGGTCGTAATTAATAACGACAGTATGTCAGCATCTATATAAACGCAATAATTCCGAATTGCAAAGCACGATCACGATAAATTTATAATTAATAGAACTTATTTAATGAATATTACTCTATATTCCTCTCACGCGTTAAATTACTAGGGTGTAAGTATAATGATAATGCTTATCTACCATATAGACAATTATCCGATAGCTTACTATGATCGGACTATCAGAATAACTCGAGTTATTTTGATGGTAATTTAAATAAGCAAGTTATGTTTCACCAAATAACTTCTTTATTGATGATAACGTAATTAACATTAAAACAACTCGAGTCATTTCGATGGTCCAGTTGTCATAGGTTATCGGATAATACCGTTATTGAATGCCACGCACCAATACCTTACTTATCTGGCTTTAAATTTAAAACCAGATAATGGAGTATTTTTACAAATATTCCACGGCCCTGTATGTTCGCCCGTGAACATTTCTGATGATATTTTTATGATTATGTAATGCCTTGAAAATATCAAAAATTATTCCTCGGGCATGATATCATCAGTAAAAATAAGAAATGTTATGGGCATAGGACCGTGAAATATAACAGATATTTCACGGTGTGCCGTGACATCATGCGTTAGCACGACTTCGCCGTGCTAATTCATGATATTCACAACAGCCCGTGGAATATCTATTACGCAACTCCCGTTATTGGATGCAAAGAATCCAATAACTATATATTATTTTTGAACCCGGACCAATTTTATATATGATGTAATAACATTTTGGTTTGAATTCAAAAATAATTACCCATATAATCTTAGTTAACATAGCATTATAAATTAAACACTAATTTCCATGTCCGTTCATGACGATGCGTTAAACTAATAGCTTGTAAGTGTAGAGTTTAACTATAAATAATTACCGCATTTTATTGTCAATAGAAATTATCTGTTTAATATAACTTCTCTATTCTTTCACTTGCTTATTTAATTACCAGAATGTAAGTACAGAATTTATTCATAAAATAATCTACGCATTGTATCGTCAATAAAAATTATTTATTGAATATTATTTTTATGTTCTTTCATTTGCCTGTTAACTATTAGAATGTAAGTATAGAATTTATTCATAAAACAATCTCCAGGTTTCATTTTCAAAGAATAATCAATTAAATATTGCTCTCTATTCTTTCATTTCATGTTAAACTACTAGCAAGTATAGTGTCATTCATGAAGTAATTTACTCATTTCACCATTAGTTATAATTATTTAACTGCTTTCACTCGCGCGTTAAATTATCAGCACGTAAGTATAGAGTTTGTTCATATAATATAATCTTTAAACCTAATGTCAATAGGAATTATCTATTAAATATTACTTCTCTGTTGTTTTGCTTGCATATTAAACTAGCATGTAAGTATAAGTTTACTCCCATATTATATTCAATAGAAATTATTCATTAAATATATTTCTCGTTATTTTACCTGTGTATACTCTAGTCTGTAAGTGTAGTTCATTTATAAAGTAAATTATATTATATATTTTACCATCAATATAATTATCAATTAAATATTACCTCTCTGTTCATTTGTATGTTAAATTACTAGCGCGTAAGGATAAAGTTTATTTATAAGATAATCTCATGTTTCGTTGGCAATAGAATTAAAAATTACTTCTCTGTTTTTTCGCTTACGTGTTAACAGCGCGTAAGTAGAGTTCGTCTCCAAATGTTGTCATCAATAGAAATTATCTACTAATATTTGGTTTTCAATTATGCATAAAACTATAAGTTTGTAAGTAGAGTTTATAAAATCATTTACTTATTTATCGTCAATATAAACTATCTATTAAAGATTAATTGTTTGATTGTTTGTTTACTTGCGTGTTAAACCACCAGGTTGTATGTATAGGGTTACATAAAAATAACTTTCGTGTTTTATCATCAATATAAATTATCTACTGAATATCACATTTCTATTTTTTTACTTATCAGAATGCAAGTAGAGTTTATCGTTATTCATAAATAACTCATTTTATCGTTAAAAAATTTTTATTAACTATCATTTTTATATTCTTTCACCTACCTGTTAAATTATTAGCATGTAAGTATGAGTTTACTCAGAAGGGAAGAGTTATTTATCACCTAATTTCTTTTTGTCTATTTGAAGTATATGATCTAAAATATTAAACTAATTAATGTATTATAAATTATATGAAGGAATTACCCTTTATTATATTAATTTTATATTTCTATTATATAATTTTCGTTATTCTATATACTTTTTCATTAAGTCAAATCAAGTGACATCTGACATTTCCCTAAAATAATAACATATTATTGATAAAATTATGTATTAAATTTCCTTCTTATTTTCATTATATTAATAATTAGTGTGTAAGTATAAATCAATATACTCAATAAACATTTGTCTATTAAATATTCTATATTCTCTTATTTACATGTTAAACTACTAGATTGTAAGTATAAATTTATTTATGAAATAATTACTATTTTGTATTATCAATAAAACTATCCATTAAATATCACTTTCTGTTCTTTCTCTTACATATTAAATCACCAGCAGGGAAATATAAAAGTTTTTTTCAAAAAATATAATCACCGCATTTTTTGTCGATAAGAATTGTCTATTAAATCTTAAATATTGTTTCTGTGTTAAACTATCAGCTTGTAAGTATTGTGTTTATTAATAAACAATCTCCATATTAATTATTTATTAAATATTACTTTTCCATTCTTTTATTTATCCGTTACACTACTAGTCTGTAAGTATTGGGTTTATTCATAATGAAACCATGACATTTTATTAATAACTTTGTTCTTTCATTCATTTACCAACTTACCAGCCTGTAAATATAATTTATTTATCATAATTTGTTATTAATAGAGATTGTATATTGATATTGCTTCTCTGTTCTTTATTTACGTTTAAATTAGATGGTAAGTATATGGAGCTAATTCATACAAAATAATCTTCACATGACTAATGGAAATCACATACCGCTAGGGAGTAAGTGTGACGTTTATTTACGAAATAATCACCATCTATAGAAATTTTTATCCATTAAATTTTAATTTTTGTTCTTTTATTTACATGTTAAACTACCAGACTGTAAATAGATTTTATTTATAAAATAGTTACTCATTTCATCACATATGACTAAACTTTGGAATTATGACAACGAATAACTTTGATCCACTGGTTTGTTTTGGATAATTTACTGACAAAATGATTTCCTCGCTGAGATTATTAAAAATCTGTGCATCTCAAGTAAAATTGGAAATTTGATTTTACCCAAAAGTAAAGACCTTGCAGTAAAATCATCAAAAACGGATCAATGGATCAAAAGTCATTTTACAGTTAAAGATTATATATTTTTAATTAATAATAATTCCAAAAGTTAGCTCATGTGATCATTGTGAATTATCTATTAAATATTATTTCTCTTTTTCTCATTTTGTTAATCTATCAGCAAGTAAGCTAGTTCTTAGTATTGTGTGTTTTATTAAAATCTCCCATTTTATTAAATATTCTCTATTTATTTACGTATTAAAAATATCAGCAAGTGAGCATAAAATTTCACGTTAAATAATCCATTCGCTTTATCATCAATAGAAGCAATTTATTAATATCGCTTTGGTATTCTCGATCATGTTTTAAATTAAAAGAAAGTAAGTATAAAGCTTACTCATAAAATATTGTGGCGGCTGAGATTGAGATTGTACCTATTCGATATACCGAGTATTTCAAAAGTTCCACTACACGGTCCTTTATTTTTAAGTGGCTTTATACAGTTCTATATATATCATCTATATATAAAGTTACTTTAAAAAAGGGACCATGTAGTGGAACTTTTAAAGCACTGTATATTAAAAAAAATTTCCTAGAAATTTGTAAACACACTGACTTTCCCAGGCTATCATCTCGTTTGTTGTTTGTCTTTATAAAATCTTATAACTTTAAATAAAAATTAATTCTAGTAACATCCAGCTTCAGGAGCTGAATATTATCATGATTTGATTTTTTTTGGAAATTACCAAGATTTTACTAAGTAACCGGAAATTTATGCATGATAACCTGAAATATGTGTTTATAATTTTCTAAGACTTTTGAGTACATTTTTAGATTTTTTTAAAGTTAAGGTTAGGGTTTAAGGTTAAAACTGTTAATGAAAGAATATATATAAGTAGATTTTATCGGTGTTATACAGATTTATAGAGATGCAAAAATTTCAGTTTCAGCCCTCACAATAATTCATACGCTTTAACATAAATTGTTTTTATAAATAATTAATAATATTTAACGTGTCAAACTAACAGCAAGTAAGTATAGAAAGCTTTATAAAATAATTCACAACACGTGTCATTAACGGAAATTGTTCATTAAATATTTCCTCTCCGTTCACTTTCATGTTAAACTACCAGAAAGTAAGTAATTTCTACATTTAATAATCAATAGAATTATACATTAATATTGCTTTTCTATTCTTCCATTTGTGTATAACTATCAGCTTGTAAGTTATTTTATTACATTTATTAACGACATAACCTAAATTTATTAATATTGCTTTTTTGTTTTTTCATTTACATGCTAAATTACCAGAATGTAAGTATGAAGTTTATTTATAAAATAACGTACTTTTTATGTCAACATGGTTTATTTATTAAATATTCTTGGATCTTTATTTGTATGTTAAAAACTGCCAGTGAGTAAGCATGTGTAGATTTATTCGTAAAATAAGAAATCAATAAAATGATCTTTTAAATATTAATCCTATGCTCTTTACTTACGTTTTAAAACTGTCAGAAAGTAAGTATAGAGTTAACTCATTTTAACATCAATAGAAATTATTCATTAAATATTATTTCTGTTTTTTTTTGCGTGTTAACTGTCAGTGCGTAAGTATAATAAAGTTCATTTATAAAACTATCACTAAATCTTGTTGTTTCTATTAAATATTACTTTATACTTGCATGCTAAATTACTAGTGGGTAAGTATAAGCTTGTTCATAAAATAATCGCTTCACCTATCATTAGTAGAATTATCATCTAATTCTCTTTTTTATTCACTTATAAACTACTAGAGTGTAAGTATGATGTTATTTGTAGGAAATATATATTGTTTTACCTTTAATACAATTATCCATTAAATATTATTTCTCTGTTCTTTTCACTTACGTTTGAAACTGCCAGTATGTAAGTATAGAATTTATCCATAAAATAATATGCTACATTTTAAAGTCCATAGAAACTATTACTTAAGTATTGTTTCTTTGTTATTCTTACGTGTTAAACTACTAGTTTGTAAGTATAGTATAGAGTTTATGCATAAAATAATCGCCGAATTTTATTGGCAATATGGATTATATATTAAATATTATTCCTTTATTATTTATTTATATTTTAAACTGTCAGTGGGTAAGCATAGGTTTATTTATAATAATAAACAACAGAATTATTTATTAAATACTTTCTTTGTCAGAGCGTAAGTATAGAGTTTATTCACAAAACAACGTGCCCATTTTAACATCAATAAAAATTATCTATTAAATATTTTTTCTGTTTCTCTAGTGCGTAAGTATAGTATAGAGTTCATTTATAAAATAATTATATGGTCTCTATTAAATATTACTTCTTTATTTGTTCTCTTACATGTTAAACTACCAGCGGGTAAGTATAAAGTTGATTCTTAGATAATTTCTGCATTTAACATAAATAGAATTATCTATTAAATCTTATTTCCCATTTATTCACTCATATGTTAAACTACTAGACAGTAAGTATTGTTTATTTGTAAAAAATTCCATAGTTTTTACCTTTAATAGAATTATTCATTAAATACTTTGTTTTTCTTACGTTTTTAACTACTAGTTTGTAAGTATAGTATAGAGATTATTTATAGAATAACAATGCATTTTATTGTCTCTATTAAACATTCCTATTTTATACTTGCATGTTAAACTACTAGAACGTAAGTATAGAATTTATTCACAAAATAATTGCTAGATCACGTATTAAATATTTTCTGTTCTTCATTTATATGTCAAATTTCCAGCTCGTAAGTATGGGATTTATCCATAAAATAATAGACAGAATGATTTATTAAACAATACTTCTCTGTTCTCTCACTTACATTTTAAACTACCAGAGCGTAAGTATAGAGTTTAGTTATCAAACAATATACTCATTTCGTCGTCAAAAAAACTTATCTATTAAATATTATTTCTCTGTTTTTCTTGTATTTTAAACTACCAGCTTGTAAGTATAGAATTTATTCAAAAAATAATCACATTTTATTGTTTATATTAAATATTTCTTCTTTATACTTGCATGTAAAATTACTAGTGAGTAAGTATAGTATAGGGTTTATTCATAAAAACAATTGTTGAATACTATCGTTAATGCATATTAAATATTACTTTACTATCTTTCATTTATATACTAAACTGCCAGCATGTAAGCATAGGTTTATTTATAAAATTATAATAGAATTATCTATGAAATAATATTTCTCTGTTCCTCCATTTACATTTTAAACTACTAGCGTGTAAGTACAGAGTTTTATTCATCAAACCATATGAAGTGACGGTTAAAAAAACCCCGTAATCATACTTTCCAAATATTTAGTGTTAATGATGTAAAAATATATTATGAAAATCAAAGTAATTGAATACCTAAGATTTTAATGTAATTCGAATCGTCTCATTAATGCGATTCAAATTATATTAAAATAATAATTGCTAGGTTACATGATTTTAAAATAAATGTAAATATTTAAAAAGTATGATTTACAAGTTTTCCCTGACTGTCATTCATATACCCATTTTAACGTCAATAAAATTATTTATTAAATATTTTTTTTTCTTACATGTAAACTACTAGTACGTATGTATTAAGTTTATTCATAAAATAATCGCCAATTGAAATATCAATAATACATTGCTTGACTGCTCTTTCACTCACCTGCTAAATTACCAGCTTGTAAGTATAGTGTTTATTCATAAAATAATCTGAGAATTCTATTATTGACAATTATCCATTAAATATTGGTTTTTTTTTCATTTACATGTTAAACTATCAGTGGGTAAGTTTATTTATAAAATAATATTGCACATTTTCGTCAATAGGATCATCTATTAACTTATTATTTCATTGTTTCTTCACTTGCGTGTTAAAATATTAGGGTGTAAGTATGACATTTATTCATAACATAATCGTCATACTTTATGTCAATAGAATTATCTATTAAATATTACTTGACTACCCTTTTTAATTACGTGCTAAACTATTAGATTGTAAGTGTAATATTTACTCATAAAATACTGTAATCTAATCATTTTATTTATCGATAGAAATTATCCATTAAATATTGTTTGTTTATTTATGTGTTAAAACTATTAGTAGGTAAGTATAAAGTTTATTCATCAGATAATCGCACATTTCGTCATCGATAGAATTATCCATTAAATATTAATTCGCTGCTCCTCCATTGGCATACTAAACTATCAGCTTGTAGGTGTAATGTTAATTCATAAAATAATCTAAGTATTCAATAATAGATAGAAATTACCTATTAAATATTATTTACTGCTCGTTCATACGTGCTAAACTATTAGGCAGTATGTATAGGGTTTATTCATGTAGCAATCACCACAGTTTACTATCGATAGAAATTATCCATTAAATATTATTGCTTTATTCTTTCACTTATGTGCTAAATACCAGGGAGTAAGCATAATTTGTTCATAAAATATTGTCACATTTTATCGTCAATAGAATTATCAATTAATAGTTTCGCTGCTCTTTCACACATACAAACTATTAGTGAGTATGTATAGAGTTCATTAGTAAAATAATTTAAGCATTCTCTCATCGATAGAACTTATCCATTAAATCTTGTTCCTTCACTTAACGTGTTAAACTATCAGAAAGTAAGTATAAAATTATTCATTATCGATAAAAATTATCCATTAAAATATTATTTCACTGCTTTTTTCTACGTGTTAAACTATCAGAGAGTAAGTAGAACTATTCAAAAAACAATTTTCACATGATGTTATCAATAGAAATTATCATAAAAAATTATTCCCTTGTTTTTCACTCATATGTTAATCTTCCAGGGAGTAAGCATAAATTTATTTATAAAATATTGCCTCATTTTATCGTCAATGGAATCAACTGTTAAATATTATTTCCCTGTTTTTTTCACTAACATGCTAAACTACCAGCTTGTAAGTATTGTGTTTACCCAACATAATCTAAGAATTTATCATCGTTAAAAATTATCCATTAAGCATTATTTATTCTATCACTTACGTGTTAAACTATCAGTGAGTAAGTATAAAAATAAAATAGTTAATAGAACTATTCATTAAATATCTACTTCTCTATTCTTTATCACTATTTATTAAATATTTACTTCTCTATTCTTTATCTTACGTATTAAACTACCAGGAAGTATAAAAGTTTATAAAACAGTCTTCACATTTTTATTGTTATTCGATTAATAAATTCTCTTGTATACCAGGGCGTAAGTATAGACCTTATTTGTGAAAATATATAGATTTTATCTTTAATAAAATGATTCATTAAACATTATTTTCTTTTGGCTTACGTGTAAAACTATTAGAAAGTAAGTATAATGACCACCACATTTTTATTGCAAAACAGAAAATTATACATTAAATATTACTTTACTGATCTTTCATTTTTATACTAAATTATCAGGATGTAAGTATAGAATTTACTCATAAAAATGATAAAATCGTCTGTTAAATATCACATCTTTATTCTGGCTATCAGATTGTAAGTAGAGTATATCGTTTATTTTAGAAGGGGTTGGCTTTGTATACCTAGTAATTGAAATCGGATGGCGAATTTCACCAAATTTTCTATCCGAATCAGGTCTGTTCTAGTGTCATTAAGCTAAAAAATTTCGCTACCAGCATGCGTTAGAATTTGTTTTTGACTTTAGGTCACTCTGATTTTGAAATTTAATTCGACAAATAGCGAAATTTATTATTTAGTAACGCTAGGACAATTGTACAAAACTGATACTCATGTTTTATCGTCAATAAAAATTATCCATTAATATTTTTTGCCTTTATTTGCATACTAAACTACAAGACTGTAAGTTAAAAGTTTGAAATAATTACCACATTTATCACCAGCAGAAATTATCCATTAAATATTACTTCTCTGTTCTCTCATGTGATAAATTTACAGTGCGTAAGTACAGGGTCTATTGATAAAACAATTATACTGAGACATCATAAAATTTCCATTAAACATTTTCTGCTCTCCTCTGTTCTTTTGCTTACGTGGGATAAATTAGACAGTAAGTATAAATTTTTTATTCATTAAATAATCACCATACTTTGCTATCAATAAAACTATCCATTAAACTTATTTCTGTATTCAACTACTAGCTCGTAAGTATAGAGTTGATTCATAATAATTCTGTATGCTATCATTAATATAAATTTAATTGAATATTATTTTTCTATTGAACTTCCAGCCTGTAAGTAATATTATAAAATAATCAACAAATATTACTTTTCTGTACTTTCACTAACATATAAAATTACCAGTTTGTAAGTATAGAGTTTATTCATAAAAAATCAATTTTTTTATTGTAATAACGCTAGAATATTATCAATCAAAAATTTATTGTTTATTTTTTTGATTCAGTTTGTAAGTAAATAGAGTATTCACAAAGTAATATACACATTTTATCATCAATAAAAAAGATTCATTAAATCTTATTTCTCTGCTTTTTCACTTGCGCATTAAATTAGATCGTAAGTATAAAATAATTTACTCATTTATCATCAATATAATATTAATAATTATTACTTTCTGTCCATTCGCTTACACTCTTAAACTGACAGTGGGTAAGTATAAAGTTTATTTATAAAATCTTATTATTATCTAAATATTAACTTTACTTACGTGTTAACCTATCAGAATGTAAGCATAACGATATTAATAAAAATACATGTTAGATATTCCTTTTCTGCTCACCTACTTACATCTCAAATTTCCAGCGCGTAAATATAAAATTTATTTATAAAAATCGCACCTTATCGTGAAAATCTCAAATAATACTTCTGTTCTTTCACTTATATGTTAAATTACTAGAATGTGAGTATAGTGCTTATTCATAAAATCTGCACATTTTATATTAATAAAATTAGTTATTTTATCTTTCTTTCACTTACGAACTTAAATACCAGGTTGTAAGTAGAGAGTTCATAGAACAGTGTATTCAACAGAAATATCAGTTACTTATTAAATATCAATTATCGCTTGTCTGTTCTTTTGCTTACGTGTTAAAAACTATCAGATTGTAAGTGTAGAGTTTATTCACAAACAACACATATATTTAGAATTATTCATTAAGTATTTTTCTTTCACTTGCACACTAACTAGCGGGTACGTTAGAGTTTATTCATAAAATAATCGCCACGTTTTATCGCCAATACTAATTATTTATGTATTGCCTCTGTTCTTCCACTTACGTGTTAAACTACAGGGCGTAAGTATAGAGCTTATTCACAAAGTAATCGGTTAATTTTATCGTAAATTGTTCATTAAACATTACTTCTCTTTCTTTCACATATGCAATAAAATGCCAGGATGTATGTATAATTTCTTTATAAAGTAACATTATTTTATACTAATCAGATTATTCATCAAATACTATTTTGTTTTTACTTGCATGTAAAACTACCAGATTGTAAGTATTTATGTTTATTTATAAATAATACACATTTTTATTATATTTATTAAATACACTCTTACATTAAACTACAGATGGTATGTACAGCTTTAATAGAATTATATATTAGATAATGCTTTTCTTTCACTTACATATTAAATTAACAGCGTGTAAGTATAGAATTAAAAAAAAATCTACACATTTAACAATAAAATTTCTATTAAATCTTAATTCTGTGTTCTTTCACTTACATACTAACCTATAGATTGTAAGTATAGAGTTTGTTTACAAAACTATCTACAGTTAATAGAAATTATAAATTAAATACTCTTTTTACATCCATTCATGTGCGTTAAAATACTAGGTCGTAAGTATGGAGTCTATTCATAAAATAATCTACTTATAAGTTACTCCGTTTATTTGCTTACATGTAAAACTGTTAGAATGCAAGTATATAATTTATTCATATCAGCACATTTATCATCAATAATAATTATCATAAATAAAAATTATCCATTAATCATTAATTTCTCTTTTCTTTTATTTACATGGTAAATACAGATTGTAAGTACAGAGTTATCCATAAGATTATTTATTAAACATTATTTCCCGTTCTTTTACTTACGTGTAAATATATTAGTGCGTGAGTATAGATTTTATACATAAAATAAAATTATCCATTAATTATTTCTCTGTTCCTTCACTTACATATTAAACTATCAGTGCGTAAGTATAGAATTTATTTATAAAATAATCGGTTGATTTATAATCTATAAAATTACTTATTAAATATTTATGTTTTTTTAAACTGCTAGAATGTAAGTTTAGAGTTTATTCACATTTTATAATTAGTAAAAATTCCAAGTTAAATCATTTTTCTTTAATTTACGTGTTGAATTATCAGCTTGTAAGTATAAGATTTATTCGTAAAACATTATTATTAATAAGCTTGTTCATTAAATATTACTTTATGTGTTCACTCATGTGGTAAATTACCAGTGTGTAAGTATCGGGTTATTCTATTCATTTTATAATTATCTATTAAATATTAATTTTCTATCCTTTTATATAATAAACTAACAGCAAGTAAGTATAGAGTTTATTCATAAAATAGTCTTATTTTAACTATTTAATAATTTTCTGCTTGCTCTCATGTTAAATTATCAGGGAGTAAGTATATGTTTGTTTATATTCATAAGATAATCTATTCATTTTATTACCATTAGGGTTTTCATAAAGTACTAAATATGTATTAAACTACTAGAATGTGAATATATATCATGACTTCCCAATAATAAGGAACTGAATAAATATAATTTCTGACTGGCAAACAATTTAAATATTAAATTGTTTTCCAGGAAATTTGCCTGGAGTTAATTTTTTTGTACTGCCAAATTGTACTAACGCTAAGCAAGTGGGCACGTCTGAAATGTGCGCCAGGTTTTTGACGCAGAAAAATTCTTTAGTATAAGGTTAGCAGATAGGTGATTATAAAGTAAAATCGTTCAAGGAAAATTGTTTGTTAGGGCGCTAAGGTGGTTTCTTATACAGATTTTTGAGAAATAAGCGATTTTTGACAAAATGAACGATTTATTTGAATTTTCTTGATCGCAAACCTGGCTGACATGCGTGTTTTTGCTCACAATTAGTGATTTTTTTTATCATCTAAGAATTAATCTATATAGCTATTATTAGAGATGGGACACTGCGCAGCCTGCGCAGGCAATTTTTAGAGACTGTGCAGTGCAATTTTCATAATTCAGGCCAGCTGGCATAATTCTGGTCAGCTTTATAATCAAGGCTTCGAAACACATCACCTGATTAATAGAATCCATTGTTCATAATTCTGGTCGAACTTGCAGATCATTTGACCAGATTTAAAGTTTTGCTCTAGATCTGGCCAAATGATCTGCAAATTTGACCAGAATTATTAACGATGAGTTCTATTTACCAGATGATGCAAATTCACCGATATGTAGAAAAAGTGAAAAAAACGCAAAACAACAAAAACTGACGTCCAAACTAACCTTGGAGCACTAATTAAAAATGATGGGAGCCCAACTTTGCACATATGAATCAGATGTTTCATATATATAACCGCGAAACATGAGTAAAAGTCTCTAGGGACTGAGGCTGTGCAGTAGATTCAAAATTCCTCGATTTTCCTATCTCTAGCTATTATATCATTCATAAATTTATTTTTTAGTACCTATAGTAAGCTGTAGGTAGTAGTTTTTGCGTATTAGAATCGATGCATCCCTATAAGAAATCGATGTTTCTTTCTGTCTGGTACAATGCGACCATCTATATACACTTATTTTCATTTGTCCAGCTTTGAATCATTGCTTCTAGGTCGCATGTCAAACACCATACTTTGTTTTATATTCATTGAAATGCAAGCATTTTTTTATAATAATAAAGTTTATATTTAACATTTTCTTCATAATATTTCGTTTCAATTCTTATAACATCAAAATCACCGGCTCCAGATCTTAAATTACTCTTAATAACGCAATTCATCAGTTGTAGAAATACGGCGGGTTTCCGACAATAATCGAACGCTCTGTGAAACTTCTTCATTATATCGACATTGTACTGCTAATTCTATCCGAGTTTGTAAAGTTCCTTTCTAATTCGACTCATTTTGCAAAAGTTAAAAAATTTTATTATTTTATTAATATTACAATCATGTATATAAACAATAAAGCATGTTGCCGGATCAAATATCTTCCTATGGTGTAAAAAACCAGAATCTTATTTTGTATACTGTAGCGTAATAAAAAACTTTAAATATTTATACAAACAAGCTTTTATTTTTTGTGATACGTTTAATTGATTTATTTCTCTAATTATTACTGATTTGATTGTTATAATTTGTCGAATACTAAAAAAAAAATAGTTGGCTGGATTTAGTTTGTGCTATTATTGTTTTAGTGTTTGCGTCACACATATAGTAGCATGTTATACTCGCTAGCAAAGTTCAACTAAAAAAAAAAAATTGCATTTATAAAATATTGAGTTGAATAAAGATTGGGTTTAGTCATATTTTGAAATTTGGGAATGAACTAATTTTATAGCAATACAGATTTATCGGCAAACATTCATATTCTCAAATTATTATTAAACATTCGAATTACCTCTCTACTGATATGGTACTTGAACTTTTTAACCAGTTCCCGAACTGCTTTGTAATACGTATTGCTATATAAAGAATGACTAAATTTAAAAATACTGAGATACTTTCCATATCAAACTTGTTATCCAAATAAATACCATAAATAGGATCTAGATAAACAGTGGATTACGTATCACCTATTTTAAAAGCCTAACGCTAATTATGTGCATAACGTATAATGAAAATTTTGCCAAAACAGGCTTGTTCATTTAAAGCAACCAATTCAAGTTATGAATTAAAGGCAAATCGATTATTTGAGATAATATCCGCTTTTTCACCTCTTATCTGTACGAAGTAAATATTTTTGTAGTGATCTTGATACTCATGGCTGACGATTTTGAGACGAATGTCCAAAAAATACTCAGTTCAACTACACCTATAATAGTATCACGATCACCACTAACTGATGGGGGAATGATGATAAACTCTCACGTTTATAACGAAAGCTACTGTACAAACGATAATGAATCTGACGATAATGAAGGAAATTCAAACCCATTAATAGCACAAATTGCTGCCGAACAACTAACACAAACTACTATTCAAAAGTTTCCACCTAAACCACCGAATGATGATGCAGCTAAACTACCTAATTATTATGTGGTTAAACCACCAAATGATGATGTGGTGACCACTTGCTTTCATGTAATGATGCCAAAGATGCAAAACAGCTTAACTAAGAAATATAGAGTGTATGTTATTGGTAACATTAAAGAATTAGGAATGTCAACAAAAGGAATTATACAACTAAAACAAAGGAATTCAATGTACTGGTATTCTGATCCTGTTAGAATACCACTTTCAGCTTTTCAAAGAGGGTCTATACAATATAGGTATTTTATTTATAAAGGTGCAGGTATTATTAAGAAGCATATTAACCGGATAACCAGAAAATCGCAATATGAAGAAGACGACCCTGATATCAATGTGGGCGATTGGGTATTTGAAGAAGCTGATCATGAATTAATTTCTAAAGAGAATCAATATGATTTATGGAGATGGGATAAGATTAGCACTATGCATTTGAAGGATATTAAGGATAATTATCCGTTTCACTTCATGATCTACAATTCCATAACTCTTGGAAATCTTAAGGATAAAATCATAGAATATCAAGATATCAATGAAAGACATTCGGTTGTACTGGATAATGATATGACTGTAAATTTTGTATACACATGTGTTAGCTACTATAGCACTGTCGAACAAAAGATATTTCTATTTGCGCTATTAGGTTACATAATAAATGAGAAAATGGAATTCAATCTTCCAGTAAATTTTCCTTCAGTACAACTGTTAGAGGTTTTTGATGGTGTTAATGAAAATCATTTACCTCATGATGTCATTGCAATGTTGGCACCAGTTGTCTCTGCTTTAGTACGTCATATCTCAACTTACTGTGCAAAATTTGAATGGATGAAGGCCTTTAGGATCGCGCCTTTCGCGGATCCAAATTATGTCTTCCTCGAAAAAGTTAAGAAACCCATATATACCAGAGATGACGTATTATATTTTCAAAATTCTCTCATCAAAATTGTCAAGCCATGCATAGATAATATTAGTGATGAGCATGAGGCGACTTATATGAATGTTTGCAAGGTAATCCTATCGAACCTACTACAATATTACTATATTTAAATAACCATTAAATATTTATCTTGATTTTAAAACAGACTCTCATTAATTTATGTAAAGATCTCGATGTAGTTTTATTTTTGTGGCAACAAATCTTCCGCATTAGTGTAAAACTAGATGAAGGATTTAACAAATATTTTCTTGATTGTATAAGTAACTTCATAGCAATGGACAATGCTAAAGAATTATATGATCATCTTGAAGAGATACCTATTGATGATATTGACATCAACTTTGCTCCAATATTTCGTGATAGAGCTTTGGCTTTGTTGCGCAACTCGGGAACTTCTTGGAGCAAGTCTAATCATGATGCATTATTCAGATTGCTTCATAATGTTAGATTGAAATGGCAAACTGCTTCCGTGCTACAAGCATTTGAATATATTTCAACTTCTCAAAATCCAGAATTGCTACAGGTTTTTCCAAACCAACTTGATAGTTTCCTAAAAGAAGGTCTCATGGATGAAAAAGTCAGTAAAATTTGCGCTCAATGGCTTAAGTACTTATTGTTGTATATCAAGAATGTGTACAACCTTGATGGAAGCTTTGTGTTCAAGGTCCTTTATCATCTCGAAGAAATTTATCAAATTACTGCAAAAAATAACATTGCAAGTAATGAGCTATTTGAAACTGCAGAAAGGGAGATCAAAACTCTTTCGGATGATGTAATGTTTGATGCTGCTACTGATGCTGGAAAACTAAAACAAGCAAGAGTTATAGAGTTCTTTAGCCATATCCTAAAAGAAAAATTCGGACCAGATGTCAGAAACATTGATGGTAAACTACAATCAAAGATAATGAAAATCTGCAAATCAAGTGCACGTAAATTATATATTCGAAACAGGCAAGTTACATTGGTTATTTTTTTGCTATCTCTTTTTATAGTAATATTCAATGCATTTTTGTAATAGATTTTGTGAAGATATTGTTTTTCATATAATGACAAGATTACATGAAAACTTACCAGAGACAAAAATAAATCCCAATGACACTAATTTCGTTAAGGCATTGCTAGCATCTTCGAATTTTTGGATTTATATTTTGACAGCTACAGGTTCAACTGAACGACTTTATAGACAGAATGTATATATAATAACAGTCCATCAGGCTATAATTAAGTTGGTTTTAAATTTACGAAATATGTCTATAGAAATTGGATTGTTAAAAGAAATCCTCAATTATGATGATGACAGATTATTGAATTTCTTTGCAATCGTTGGAAACGAAAATGTATCATTGATGTTCGATATTACAGTTCTTCAATCACTTCGAAATAACTATAAAGAATATATGGAAAAATTAAAGAGCCTTGAAATTTTTTATAATAAATTTTGTAAAAATACCGTAGACGTGCAAGATTACATTGATGACATAAAATCAAAATTAAATGTACAAGAAAAAGTTATTCTTCAGGACGCGTTCAACGAACCGTTCTGGAAACTTCATCAACCAATAATCGACATAGCGCAACGTGTGCATATTTATATTGATTCTCAAACATTCAAGAATGTACTTGATAGACATTCAAAGGCACGTTGTGTGACTTTAACAGTAGAGCTGCTTGCTACAAAATTTATGCGTGAAGCTTTAAAATATTACGATAAAATACGATCGGAATATAGAGATTGGACAATACTCGATTGTACCAGGATGAGTCCAATCTGGAAAGATGTTAAAGATATAGATTATGAACTTGAATTGATGTCAAGAGGAATGAAATGGTATCCAAAAGATGACTTGAAAAAAGCAATTGGCTACCTCGCTTATGTTAAATTATGGCGGGAACGAATCGATGATTTAGAAAAAACCTTAAGAATTTTTAGAGTGCAGAATGTAGTAGATAGTTGGGTGGCAAATGTTCGTAATAAGCTTAGAGATCCCTTGATACTCATTGAACTGTATAGGGCTATTAATGAAATAAACAGATTTCTCACTAATTTTGATGCCAACTGTTGGAAAATAATAAGAGCATTATCTTTTGCTGGTGATCTTCTCACCTGGCTGTATACAGTAGCTGAGGTTGATCTAAGAAATTTAATGAATAGTGTAGATGATGGTTCTGAAGATCGTGAGGTCCAAGAAAATACCATTGCTTCATTAATTGAAGTCAAGCACTTTTTGGTACCTTTAATGAATACTATGAGACAACTTTATAAAGATGGCAAGTCAACACATGCCATCATTAATAAATTTCTGGATCAGATACGGGATATTACATCAAAAAATCCTTCTTTACCTCAAAAAATTTCTCGATGTTGCTTAAGCAATCTCGCCATTCAAAATGTATATTTTAGCATATTAAATAGAGGAGAGGCGACAAAGATACGCATTAGAGATGCCGTAACGATAGGCGAATATAAATTTTTCCGCGATAATAATTATGATAAATGTGCCGTAGAGTTGTCTTACGAAAAACCTTACGAAGATACTGGTAGAACGAAAACAACAACTCACGATCTTTATAGTCTACAAGATTTGCAAGGTCAAGCTCTTTTAATCGCGAAACAGGCATCATTTGCCTACGTAATGTGCATGTCAACAGAAAACGAAAACAACTTAGAGCAAGGCGCCATTGAACTGATGAATTTTGTTCAGCAAATAGATACTGTACATCAGATTGTTAAACAAGCTTCTCAATTAATGGAATTGGGTCATTTTGCCTATAGAGAATGGGAGATGTATGTGCATGCCACAGACGATATGAAATTGCAGCTTGAAAAGCTTGAGACCGACCTGCATGATTGGTAAGTTATAATACAATTAATTTATATAATAGATTTATGATTATTGTCTTATTTTAATATTTTTTAACTGTACTAGGGAGGATATTATGAAACGAGCTCAGGAAAGACATTATTATTTAACTTTCTATACTGCAAGACATATCTTAGCATTTTATGATTATTTCAGTTGTGAAGGTGAAGTTGATCCTAAAACTCATGAGACATGTAAAACATTACTTCGATTTGTCAGTAAGAACGCAACGTTACCACCAAATGAAGGTGATATAAAGGTCGACTACATAACAGCAAATTTCTATGACATTTTATGTGAAATTGGTATAAAATTACACAATATATTTATACAAGCAGAAAAATTGCCCCGGAGAGTCAACGCAAATGTTGAACTGATTGGCACTGATATTGTTCGCCCGGGCAATTTATTTGTAGCTGCATGTACTAAAAGTCACCATGTACCAAACATAATTCTATCACTTTATGCAAATCATGGAACATATCCAGAACCATGGCAATTATTAATGTGTAGAACAACAACAACTGCCGAAGAACTTTCACTTTTCATTAAACGATGTTTCAACGCTACAAAAAATGGATATGGAAATCGTTTATTTTGTATCGCAGGTTTAGAGTTTCTTGAATTTGAATTACAATACAAGTTAGCCAATGACGTTGATAATCTTAAAGAATCTGATACCAATTATCACTTAGCACTGATTTGTTGTCAAGAAAGTGGTATTAGTAACCATATTATTGACCAGTTTTCAGAATGTGTATGCAACACGAATGGTCTTAACACAAATTCCATGAAAAATATGTACAAAGAACTTTGTCCAAACGTATTCTGTATTTCTTCTGACCTATCTGGCCAAGGCAAAACCGAATATATAAAAAGCACTAGTCTAGAATCGGAATTTATTGCAAAAAGTTTACTAATAAGTGACGATATAAATTTTGACAAACTAGTTAGCAAGTTGGATGAATGTAAACTAAGGCCTATAGATTGTTTACACTTGAACATTGTGTCAATTAATAATCCTAAAGATGTAAACGTTTTTCTTTTCGAGCTCTTGACACTTGGAATTGTTTCTAATAAGATAGATATTATTTGTCTTCCAGAACAACATGTATATATTGAGATTGCATCTACAACTAATCAAAATTTATTTAATTCAATATCGATTATACAATATCTTAAAAATGAGCACTTGAAATGGGACATTAATAATCTTAATGTATCAGACGAAATATCAAGTCAAATCCAAATTGTGTCACATTATTTAGACGCATACGATCGTAAAGAACTTAATGAAAGAGACATTATACTCATGGGAGAAAATGTTATAAGGAATCCTATAAGTCCAGAGCGGTGCCGTGAATTAATACAAAAGTATTTTTTAGATGGCAACGAAGCAAATTTTGCATCGTATCGTTTTATAGAAATATTTTTGAATGTGTTTGCAGACCAATTGAGCCGCATGTCATTAAGCTTATTTTTTAGTGTTGAAAACGTTAAGTTAATGGTGAAAGACAATGATATTCGTACAACTTTGATGAAAACTTTGTTGGATGTCTCTAAGGAGTTTGCGACCCGTTCAATTGCAACAAGAACTGCTCAAATAAAATCAACTCATTTCGTAAAAGATCAACTTGAGACCATTGTACAATGGGATACTTCAAATCATTTATTAGTATTCTTTCTTTCACAAGCACCGGATTCTATTTGTGCACTTTATCGTGATAGAACAAAAGTACCTGGTGATGTAAAGCGCTTACTAGTGAGCCAAGAAACTAGTCATTATGAAGACATGGATCGATTTTCGAGAGCAAATCCGCAAGCTTGGGAGCTAGAGAACTATAATGTTATGTCAGCAGAAGCTTTGTTAGGAAAATTGGAACGTATAGCTAGAGAATCAATGGAAACAATAGAACTTCCTAATTACGCATTGTCAGCAAACAATATCGTGAAAATGGCCCTGATTCTATTGAGAGCTAGAGCAAATATTCCAGTGGTCATCTGTGGCGAGGCAGGTTGTGGCAAGGTATGTATATAATGCTCGAGTTTCATCTTAATAATGACTTAATAATGTTAAGTATTTTTTGAATTCTTTTCTTCTGAAAGACAAGCTTGATTGGCTTCTTGGCGGCAATTGTAAAAGCCAAATTTGAAGTGCTTCCTCTTCACGCTGGTGTACGTGAAGACAAAATTTATGATTTCATGGAAAAAGCTGCTCAGCATGCCAATAATGGTCCAACATGGTTGTTTTTTGACGAGATTAATACTTGCAATCATATTGGACTTCTCGCTGATCTCATCTCTCACAGAACGTTGTTTGGCAAACCGATACATCATAACATTCGTTTGTTTGCTGCATGTAACCCTTATCGACTCCGCAAAAAAAATGTGACTAACGTTGGTTTGGAAAAACATTATCATGAACATAGTAAGTTAGTATATCAAGTGCATCCGTTGCCTGACCAAATTTTGGATTATGTATGGGATTATGGTGTTCTCAAACCTGATGAGGAAAGGGTACGTACGTGCGCAAGCTTTTGATTTTCATTAATTACATAGTATTAATATAATCATTTGCCGTTATTTTCTATAAATATAATCAGATGTATATTAAAATTATGGTAGAAAATCAACTTGGGCCATACCCATTATTCTTGGATCTACTTTGCGCATCACAGCATTTTATTCGTACTGTTGAAGAATCATATACTGTCAGCTTACGTGATGTCAAAAGAGCGATAAAACTGGTTTTATGGTTCCACAAAAGCTTGAAGGAACGACCACCAGCTACGCGTCCACGTGTAGTTTCTTTTCTCACAAATAAGCAAGGAAATTACCCACCTACAGATCCCAAAAAATTAAAGCGTCATTGTTTTATTTTGTCACTCGGGCTTTGCTATCAATCGAGATTATATGATAAAGATTTACGAAAAAAATATCAAGAACGTATGGCACAAATTTTTAAGATGCATAAAGAGAATATTACCGCCACAGACTTTGAACAAATAATTCGAAAAGAACAAGAAGATATTATGCAGAGAATGGTACGTCCACCATCGACGGCTGATAATGACGCGCTTTTGGAGAATGTTCTCGCGATGATTGTTTGCATATTAAACAAAATACCTGTTTTCATTATTGGGTCTCCTGGAAGGTTGGCAAGAGCTTTTTTTTGCCTTTTATAGGTTATCGGTCAATTGCATTAGTAACTTTATTTATTGATTAATGGCAATAGTTCAAAGTCACTGGCTGTAAGGCTTATCAGTTCAAATCTTCGAGGAACAGATTCAGAAGACGAATATTTCCGAACACTGCCACAAGTATGTAAATAATAATACTGTTATCTTAGGATATCTCAAGTTATTATTCTAACCTAGATAACGGTATGGTCTGTATAAGCTTTTCTTTGTACCGCATCAAGGTTCTGCATCATCAACTTCAGATGGTATTCTTAAAGTTTTTAAGAAAGCAGAAAATGTTCAAGAAAACCATTCTGAAGGATTCTCCGTGCAAGCTGTTGTCCTTCTTGACGAGGTTGGTCTAGCTGAAACTAGTCCACACAATCCCTTGAAAGTTCTTCATTCTCTTTTAGAACCAACTTATCCAAATACTACACCGACAGTTTCAGTCGTTGGTATTAGCAACTGGCGCCTAGATAATAGTAAATCAAGTAGAGCATTGCTTGTACAAAGACCAAAATTTAGCCTTGATGACCTTACTTCAACGGCTTCCATGCTTTTAGATGACAAAACTAAACATGGAATTTCTGACTCTAAACTCAAGCAGCTTGCTGAAGCTTACCTCAACTATGAGCAAAATCAAGAAGTCAAAAATTTTCATGGTAAATTTTCGCATCACACCGTAGTTGATTTGGTAATATAAAGATAACAAAGTCATTATTCAACTAGGTCTTCGTGATTATTATGCATTGGTGAAATGTTTAAGTAATACTGATATAACGAGTAAGTATTTAATACTTGTATGAATTATTTAATCTACAACCCTGAGAATTCTGAGGTTCATTAAACTGTTTTATTTTAAATATTAGTGAAATCATTAGAACAAGGACTAATAAGGAATTTTGGAGGAACTAATAAGACACAATCATTATGTGAGGACTACTTTGGCAAAGTTTTAAAAAGCTTCGGTAATAATCTGGACTACACATATAATCCGATTCCTGTAAAACAACTTATAAATGAAAACTTGAAAGAAGAAAATTCGCGACATTTGATGATTATTGGAAAAAGCGATTCTTTAGTAAATATTTTAACATATTATACGCGAGAATTACAAATGGACCCTATTGTACTGTGTGGATCACAATTCCCTGATGATAATGATGGAGATTATTTGTATGCCATCTTGAGTAGAGTAATGGTGAGCATTAATTTATTTGAACGTCAATTATTGATGACCTATAATAACGTTTAATTTGATTTATTAGATGTGTGTGGAAGCAGGAAAGCTTTTAATTCTTACAGACCTGGACATAATCTATGGTATTTTTTTAAATTATTGTTGCTAACAATATTTAATCCAATTGTCTAATTTTCATGTGCCTAAACACCTCCATATAGGGAGTCTCTACGATTTGTGGAATCAAAATTATATCACTCTTGGAAGTCGTAAAGACACCAAATATTTTGCACGCGTAGCACTTGGCGCTCATTCTAATCCAATGCTTTACGTAAACCCCGAATTTAAGTGCATTTTAGTAATAGACGAAAAAAAGCTCGAACATACTGATCCTCCTCTTCTCAATCGTTTCGAGAAACAACGATTAACAATTAATGATATACTCTTAGAGCATCATATTAGTTTATGTAAAATTTTAAATGAATGGATACAACAGATATCAACGCTAGAGGAAACAGAGACTAAACGTAAAAATGAGGAATTCTCTGTAAATGATATTTTTATAGGATATGATAAGGAAGAAACCATTCAGAGTTTGGTATTCGACCAATGCAAGAAAGATGGAGATATCGATGATAAATTGATATTGAGGAGATGTAAAGAACGATTAATAGACACAGCCTCATCGGACGGTATTGTGTGCGCGAAACAATCTATTTTATCAAAGCAAAACCCTAAAGAAGTTGTCCAATGGAGTGACTTCTACTTTAATAGCAGGCTACATGACAGTCTTGAGTCATGCTTAGAAAATTTGCTTGGCGAGAAAAACGACCGAGCAGATCAAGAAGGACAATTAATTATTATTAATACATTTTCCAATATAAACGCTGATGTCAAAGCTTGCTTGAATGAAGTCACTTGTCAAATAGATAAGCTTTCAACATTCAAAACAGAAGCTCAACTTCAAAATCGGATTAAACATTTTTGGTTAGATAGTGATGACGAGCTTTTAATCCTACAATGTGATCTCTCAACAATAGATTTTGGCTGCATTAGGCTTGCAAAATTTATTATCGAACAAATTCGAGAAAAGTACAAGAAAAACCGACAAATGAACGATGACATACTATCCAAACATGCCTGTATCATTCTTCATATTCATCGCGAACAGAAAGCAACTCCTGTTTCATTCGACTTCATGTGCGGATGGAATCAGATTACTATTGGTACATTAATATAACATGATTCTATAGTACTAGTTTTTCCTATATTTCCATGAATGATACCATGAATTCAGCATTTAACTTTGTAATCATGTCAAAAATTTTCATGGGCAAGTTTCCCGAATTTAAAAAGTATTATAATTATTTCAAATAAAAAAAACTGTTAATGACATTAGCTGCGGCTACTATTTTTGGGTTTTTCGGTGATTCGATTTACTTAACTTTATCGAATTGCATAAACTTAATTAATGGAGAATATGTTATTTTTTTATTTATTTAATTTATTTAATTGATTAGTTAGATTAATGTGATTGGTTTTATAAATTCCAATATGTAATATTTATATCAACAAAGGCATTTTCGTCACAACAAAGACATCAATTAGTTAATTGGTCAATTGTTGATTTAATAAATAAATTCTAATGACCCATTTCCCAATATTCTACTAAGTGGCATAGGAGAATTCTCGTTAAAAAAAATTCGCTGCTAGATTAGTGTTAGATTTTGCTTTTAATTTAGAGTTTTCTTAATATAAAAACTTAGCAAGAAAAACTTTTTATTAATGCGCAGAAGGTAGTTTATAGGTAAAATATTGAGTTATGAATGATTTTTTGGTTTGTTTTGATTTTTTACGTTTCTTCTGCGTAACACCTGATCTTGAAATATGATTGACCTGCGAATTTTTTTAGGTTGGTAACGCTAGGACAGGGACGATGATTTTCTGCGGTGATAAAATGCCGTGATAAAAGATGTTTCTGCAAAAATTCTGCGAATGGCCGGAATTACGTAAAGTCGACCAGCATTATGATCCGCAAATTCTGGCCGAATTAATATTAGCCGACATTATGATGACTGAAATCCAGGAAAAATTCCGTGAACGCAGAAAATCATCATTCCTGCGCTAGGACAGTTACTAAATACAATTTTTAAGCTTTGAGTGAGAATATCTTAATAAGGCCATACAAAATTATTTAATTGATTTTCATAACCGGCCGGATCAAAATTCGAAAACGTATAGTTTTACATAGGGTTAAAAATTACATTTTATGGTTTTACATTTCATTTCATATAATTTTGTGTTTTAGTAATACAGATTTCATGTAAATTTCACATATAATATAATGTGCAAGCTTTATAAAAAAACTTAATCAGCATCATTTAAAAACTTAATAAACATTATTGAATTATTCAAGTATGAAATTTATTGTATTTATATAGTTTTTTTTTATTTTTTTATTTTCATCTTTTTTTGCTATTTTGAAGGTTTTTAGACACTTTTAGAAGCTATTTTATCTCTTAAAGGTTAGAATTATCATTTTGCAAAGATCATTAGATAGCATTTAATCTTTATAGATCACAAAACTTGTGAAATGGCTCATTTTTCATCAAATTCGTCATATTACTATTCTCTTTAGTCTGTAGTTCTCTAACTTCACATGACCCACTAATCAAATTGTTTATATATTTTAATATTCTTAATTTTATTATTATATATTCTTAAATAAGGTTCTTTCAATGTTAATATCATTTATTGACAGATTGTGTCTTATTCAGTTATTTCCAACTTTTTGATTATATTAGTAATTATTTCTTTTTGTATAAATTTTGTTTTTGCTTTTAAATAAAAGTTTTTTGTATAAATTTTGTTCTTGCTTTTAAATAAAAGTTTTTTACAATTTTTTTCTAATTATAGTTCGAACAAAGTTGTTGTTACCTTTTGAACTTAAACTTGCAATCTTATGATTGAGATCTGAGCATACTAACTACTATATAATTGATTTATAGATAATATTTATATAATTAAAAAATATTAACTACATAACAAAATTTCAGTCAAAGTAATTATTATATAACAGAGTAAAACCTAAGTTACAAAATAATAAATCTGTTATAATCATTATACAAGAGTAATTTTGTTTTTATATAATACAAGTATTAATAAGATATTGCTAACTTATATACTGTTTTTAAAAACTACTTCATAATCTTTGTATTAAAATTTTAATAATAGCAAAAAGATTTCTAAAAAGTAAATAATTTTTAAAAATTCAAAATATTCAGAAAATAAACAAAATTTAAATGTTTCAATAATTTATAAAAATAACTGTAACAATAATGTTATAAAGATTTTTATAATTATTATCAAAATTTTTATATAGTTATAATAATTTAATAATTATATTATAACTATATAGTATAAATATAGCAGTTTTTTTTAATATTAATGATAAGGTCATATCTCTATCTTTATTGAATATTTAATTAAGATTTTATATAAAGTATAGTTCTGTTTTTAAAATATTATAGAAAGAATAGAAACTCAAATTAATTATCTGTAACCTAAACTAACAGAAGTAATTAAGACTTACCTAAATTTAGATATTAGTAATTATATATAGAAGGTTAGTTTAATATTTGATCTATTGAATATATTAAGAATTTATTTTTGAACTAATAGAGTTGAATGAAATAAATATAATAAAAGTAAGACAGTATTCAATAATAAGTTATATTTAGAAAGTTAAGTTGTAGATCTTAAAATCAATAAAAGATCCAGATTTTATGATAAATTTGTTGATTAAAATGAAACAGAAACTTTATAATAAATTTGTTGATTAAAATGAAACAGAAACTTTATAATAAGTGTTGTAGTTAATTTTTAGATAACAAACTTGCAATAGTATTAATAAGTTCATTTGGTATTAGACCTGTTAGAATTAAAAAGATTAAGAATATATCTGATATACTATAAATAGTTATACTACTTAACAACTTAATTTAATTATATAAATTAGTTATAGTGTTTGATATAGTGTCAAGTATTTTAGTGTTAAGAGTATGTTGTAATGAAATATTTATAAAATTATATAGTAATTAATTAGATGGACAAGTTGTTTAATATAAATAAGAACTAATTTGGTGACATTAATAATATATAAATAAATATAAGTAATATCATTTGTATAGAATATGTGAAGTAGGAATTTTAATAGAATTTAATTTTAAAAAACTTAAAAATCAAAAACTCAAGTAGCTTATTAATAAACTTAGTTTAAGATTTTGTATTATTTTTAAAAATAGGTTTGTATAATTTATAATGCATAAAATGTTGTAATAAATAAATAGTTCTAAAAGAAAGTTTTTAAAATTTAAACTATATGTAAGATTATAGATATTATAAGATATAAAGATAAGGTATAATAAATTGTAATAATTGTATATGAGTTAATCTGTAAGATTATTATACTAATCATCTTAGTAAACAATAACTTTGTAAAAAATAATATAAATATTGTATGATTTAGTAAAGTTAATAAGTGTATTTCATAATAAGAACTATGATGTATATGTAAAAGATAAAATATAAGTTGAGTTTAAAAGACTGTAATATTTAGAGATTATAGACTATAAGTTAGTATATATATATATAGTACAGTTTTTAGAAGCAGTAATAAAAGCTAATAAAATAGCAATAAGTTTAGACTTAAATAAGCAAGATCAATATCTTGTTAGAATTTAAAATATATACAGTATAGTATTTTTTGAGATTTGAGCTCATCTAATGCTTATAGAATATTGTGAGATACTCAGATTAATAACTAAGTCATCTGTATAAAAGTGAAGTTCTAATAATTATGTATTATTATTAGTAATTTGTTAAATCTTGTTTGTTAAAATACCAGATTCAAAGATAGTTAGAATTAAGTATATTGTAATATTAATATTAAAAAGATTAGAAATTTGAGTAGAATATTAAATTGCAATAGAGTATATAAGATCAAAATAATTGGCATTAAAGCTGAAAGTTTTGTTATATATATTAACTAAATCAAAAAATCTTGTAAAGATATTAATAAAAATATTAATTGTATATTTAATAGCAATTGTATAGAAGTTAAGAGAGCAGCCTGAACATGTTTGTGACTAAATAAATAGAAGTAGATAAAGACAAATAAATTATAATTTTATATTATATTGCTAATAAGTAATAAAAATGGTTTCTGAAAAAAACTTGTCTTCTGGCTTTTCTAGTAATGATTTAATTATCAAGTACTATAATAAGCCATAGATTTTGTGTAAAAAATATGTTCAGTTGAATAATTATAACAGTTTGTATTAGGTAAGTGTAAATATTAATAAAGAGTACAATTGTATAAATAACTTGTAGTTTGGTCTTCTAAATGCAAAAATACTATTTCTGATAGATTATCAGTACCATTCCTGATAGGATAAAAAAAAAATAATTTGCATACTGTTCTTGATAGGGTTATACTGTTCCTGATAGATTTTTTAAAAAAAGGCCCAGTAAACATAACTTAGGTTTAGTAATAATAATAATGATTTCAATATTTGAATATTGTAAGATATTGTTTATTTTAAAAATACTATAGTTATGTAGTTATTATTTAGATATATATACACACATATAGTGTTATAATCAATATATAAAAGATTCCTAAAATTTTATATAATAGACTGATAAACTGACTATTCAGGTTAGTTATTAATCAACATAAAGGATTTATAACTATCTGAGAAAGCAGAGAGCCAATAGAGAAGTTAATAACTACCAGGAGGAGTATTAACCAACAAGTAAAAAAAAGCTATATAAATAATACCTTTCTGAAACTCTTAAGAAAATAAGTCAAATAACAAGTAGGCTAAAAAATAATACTCTTAATGTTCCTAGTAGTCATTTGCATAAATAACGATATTAGTATAGTTTTAGTTTGATTAGTTTCATATAATAAAAGTCTTTATAAATTCTAATTTGATCTTAAAAAAAGATAAAATAAAATTAATAATGTTTTTTTTATTAATTATAACATTAATAAATCTACATATATACTTATCTATATTTCTTTTTTGTTAATTATTATTATTAGATCTGTCTCAAAATAACCATTTATAACCACTTAATACTACCATTACAATGTACAGTACTTACATATATACAGTACATGCTTGCATATACCAAAATAGAATTTCACTAAAATATAATATTTTGTATTAGAATTAACACCAAATTTAAGGAGAAAGACATGGACCAATTCTGTAACTCTCTTCGTAGATCACTTATACCAAAATTTTGTTAAAAACATTTAATTATTTCTCAAAATTTTCTTAAGTAAACCTTGTCTACACTCTTAAATAAAGTTGTTGAGCTGACTTTTCTCCTTCTAGGCGGCCATGTTTTGGGTTTCTACAACACCTGGCTTTTGAGAAAAGTTCTAAAAACCAAAAAATTGGTTTTTGTCTATTTACCATATATTTTACTAATTAAATGTATCTTGTTACCTATTAGATAAAGAACAAGCTCTCTGTTCCGGTCGTTTTGATATATAATTTATTATAAACAAACTAAAACTTACCAAGATATAAACAAAAAAGTGAAAACTAAAACCTGTCTTTGCAGGTCTTTTCATTGGCATTTTAGGAAAAATTGCTGGGTTGCCCTGGATTTTTCACTTTTCTGGCACCCATTAAAATTTCCTAAACATCCAATTAGCTCTTACAAATATACCACACTTCACAGATCGCTCCTAAATAGTCTGGAAGTCTAGATAATTAAGAAATTTTTCTTATAAACAACATTACACAAATAATTCGTACTATTTAAATTCTATAAACATTATCCCTAAATATAGTTACACATAATGCAAAGCATTAATACTGTGGAACCTGACTCCTTTGATCTCGATAATTATATTACCAAACACAGTAACAGTTCTGGTACTGTTACCTATGATAGCAATGTTCGTACCCTTAAAGTTCTATCTATCAATTTTAATCCTAAAACATGTGACCTTCAAAACAACTTCCATTTCTTTGTAAAACCTATTGAACCTGTCATTACTACCTGTTATTGTAAAAAATATCATACCTACTTCGCTTCACAACATATTACTATTTCAGCAAATTCCCAACCAACTTCTGAAAACACTTCTGATGTATCTAACTCTATGGAAATCGACTTTGATATGAAACTCTTCAAATCTCTAAAAAGTCTCTCAAGATCCAAATTTCAACTAAAACATGAATTACTCACTCATTTCCTACCTTCTGTAGTGATATTAGAAAAACTTCTACAAATCCTGTCTCTTTCAAACCATTCTCTCATCATGAACATACATGTATTATATATAAAATTAAGAATATACTATGCATTATTCTTAAGGATAACAAACACTCACTTGATCCACAAGCCCTGACTTTTGTAACTGGCGAAGGAAGCTTTCCTGCTCATGCACAATGCATTCATCTTCTCAAACTTAAATATTCAACTCCCTCAACACCTATGAA
>CAJVQA010000536.1:0-33019 GCA_910591915.1 Cetraspora pellucida
CTCTATCTTTATTGAATATTTAACTAAGATTTTTACATAAAGTTTAAATCTACTTTTAAAATATTATAGCAAGAATAAAAGCTCAGACTAATTTATCTGCGACCTAAACCAACTGGAGTGGCCAAGGCTTACCTAGATTTGGGTGTTAGTCATAATGTATAAGAGATATAGTAGAATATTTTTACTGTTACTAGAATGTATTTCTATTTATATTTATCAGAACCAAATACTTTCACAAATTGAACATTTGAGACACTATTTTAAGAGAGAATTTGAACGAGAATTAATGATCTTACCAGATGGAACAATTTCACATGACTCTTGTATTGATCATTGCCTTTCATATACTTTCGGAGAGTGCACAGCCGTACATGTTTTGAGATGTTCTAAGTGTGAAAATTTTTATGAATTTTTTGATCAACTAAAGAATAATGCAACTAACGATTATATAGTACAATTACATGAAGTTCAAAATCGATTAAAGCATTACTTAGGTTACCAAGCATGAAAAGTTTATCTTAATGCTCAATTCAAGGCAACTTTAGCTCAGTTGGATTTCAATGTGGCTCTAATTGTAGCTGACTATAAAATAAGAATTCTCACGAAATCTGCTCATGAAACTAAAAAGGATTTTTATAATAAAAGAGGTTGGACTTTACACACTATTTTAGTTTTTAGAAAAATCGAAGATAAAGATGTGTTAGATGTTTAGGCATTCGACCATTGGTTTACTAACACAAAACAAGATGCTTGGTTCACCGCTTCTTCATTTGAAGCAGTATTTGAATTACTGAGCCCAAAACCAAAGTGGATAACTATAATTTCTGATAATGGTGCACATTACTATAACTCAAAGTTAATGACTATCATAGCGTATTGGCATACATGGTATTCCATTAAGGTCAAAAGATGGTTGTTTTTGGAGCCAGGAGAAGCTAAGACAACCATTGACTCTCATTATGCAAATGTAGTATTGAATTCTTCATAAGCAGTGTTGTGAAGGTTACTATGTCAAATTGTTTCAAAATTATTGGACGCATGTCCAATAATTTTAGAAACAATTGAACATAGTAACCTTTACAATACTGTTTATAAGTCAACTTTTTAACAACTATAAGGTACTAACAATTTAATGCTTTGATAATATATTAGATCGGTCATAGCATTAAACAGTATGTTCAAGTTGGGTTTGACTTGGTTGAAGGCAAAGATATAGTTGAGGCAGTGAAAGGGTTGGCTGGAACATCACTGGTACAAATCACAATAAATCATGATGATGGAAATAGTGGATCTGAGATTGAAGATGCTGACTCAAATAAAAAAAAAAAAACTAATCAAAAAAAAATAAAAGTTAAAACCATAGCAGGGATTTCAAGATTAATTACTGGGAATAGCCAGTAGAAGGTGCATTAGCTGGGTTTATTCGTGCTAAGGGACTGCCTAATATAGGGTTATAAAAAAATTTTTCACTAGCAGAAATAGCCAAATTATCTAATTCCCCAATTACTTATTCAAAGCCGATAGGTTTGGCACATACAAAGCCCATATTTGATTGGACAATTCCAATTTCTAAGATACAAGGTATGTTACATTTGAATAAACCACCAATAAAAAAATAAATAAATAAATAAAATTGATTACTTGTGGTAAACTTTAGTTTCTACAAGTAATAGTATAATCAAAGACACGGTAATGGAGGGTAAGTTGTAAATTTATGAACTATTTACAGTTACTAACTTATATTGTTCATAAAATAGACATTGTATATTTCAATGATGGAGACAATCATCAAAAGATGGATATTGAGAGTAAGAACTATTTATTCTGCACTTGTATTCTGAATGTTTCATCATAGAAAATGGTCATCTTTTTAGTTTGGTCAAAATGCAATTTAATGTGATAATAATTTATTTACTTTGGTATTTATTTAGAAAATAGAGTCAGAAATGACGAACAGAATGCATTCATTCATCAAAAATCAGGTGAAATAGAAAGTTTCAATAGAATTAAAGTTGAAAGGAATGAACAAAATGCATTCAATTATTATCAAAAATCAGCAATAAAGAGTAATCAAGATATGAACTTGACCTTAGTTAAAAAAAAATAATAATAGTTAGTTTGTTTTGCACAATTATTTAGGAAACATTGCTGAAAAGGATAAGCTGAAGGCATTCATTCATTTTCAAAAACCTGCAGAAATGGAAAATTCCAATTTCATTGGAATTGAAATAAATGAACTTAAAGCATTTATTTATGATCAAAAATCAGCTGAGATGGATAATTCTGGAGAAATGTTCGTAGAGCTATTGACATTTTATTTATTTAATTTTAACTAACACGAGTCTCTTTAGAAATTTAGAAAATAAATTTCAGATGCCAAAGGGTTGGGCACTTCCAGAAAACACAAAATTCAGCAAAAAAGGCAGTAGAAAAAAAATTAAAACCAAGGTCATTGACTATCTAAAACAATTTTTTCTTAATAGTAACCTAAACCCCAAGGACAAGCTTATAGCCAAAGAATTGTATGAAGAGTTGTTGGAGCTCGCACATTCTGGAGAAATCGATGAGGACCATGTGCCCAAAGTTACTACTATTCAAAACTGGATTGAATGATATTCAAGGGAATTTAACCAACAAGGGACTGTTATCACACTTGAAACTTTTAAAGCAACAAGTTCTTTATCAATTGGCAAAAATTAGTAAATATAGTAGCATTCATACTTCATCTTATTCTAAATTTCAAAATTTCATAGCTTATTATTTTATTTTAAAAATAGGGTTGTAAAGAATAAACATAAGATGTTCATTTATTATCAAAATTTAATATTGTGAACATTCAAATTGATTACTGTTAATAAAATGAAAAATTGCTAATAAAATATGAATTTACTATCAAATAATCTAATAAATAGGATAACATGAAATAAATATTCGATTTATGATGTAAATTTTGGATTAGATGAGTAAATTGAATATTTTAAGATTCCATTTACAAAATAAGCTTTATTTAGACTCGAATACGTAAATACAAAACGTCGAATTTATACATATACTATAACACAGTATTAATGTATGTTGGCTAAGTCTATACCAGTGTTTCAGGTGAAACCCAATTTTACAGATCATTTGCAGATCAAATTGGGCAAAACTAGTTTCAGAGGGTTTCAGACTTCTAGGACAAAATTAAAATTCCTCTAGGTGAAACATTTCAAATTTGGAAAATAATTTTACCCAAAACACTAGTCTATACTAATAAAATAACTTTCCTAAATACAAGTTACTCTCAACCAATTTAGTTGATTATGACTAAAACAATGAACTTATGAATTTCAATTAAACTTATATGTCTAATTCAAATTCAAATTACATTAACTGAAGTTTTTTACTATATCAGGAGTTTATTATGGTAAATGCAGATAAATAATCATTAATAAAAAATAATGCAAATAACATTCAAAGATTAACTAAAAAGAATAATAATAGTAGACCACTTAGCCAAAAAGTAGCGTATCGACTTTTAAAGTCAAATTTCGATTTCATAACTTGCAGCTTTAATATAAGACTCTTATACATAACGTATATGATGTCACACTTAAAGTTACACTAAATAAAATTAAGCCTCCAAAATTAGATCTTTCGAATGCATAATTTGGTAACTTTAGGCAGATGCAGCTTCAGGAACTTGAAGTTATAACTTCAAGAAAATACTAACTTCAAGCATGACATATACACTCTCGATTGAATATAGACTATTAAAAAAGTGCATTACCATAGGGATCAGTCTAATATAGGTTAATTTTTAGTATGAACCTGAAAAAAAAGATGAGTTAACTAGACCGAAATAAGATATGAGAATCGAAATCGCATGATTTATGATATTCGTGAAAGAAATATTATAATATAAAGAATGAAATCATAGAAGTTATTGAAATAAACAATTTTACTTCTATTTTTATTATAATGCTAAATAATCTTGGTGAGTCAGTATGTCTAGTTGAATAACTCAAAAAAAAAAAGTGTTTTTGGAATAATTAACATCGAAATTGTTAGAGAACCTGAATTATTCTGACCCGAATGCACATGGTTTACTGAGTAAAGTTTTTAACTTTCGTCTTAAGATAAAATTTTATTTAAGTTACTGATTTTAATAGTTATATTCTATTGAATTTTAAAATCAAATTGTGTTTTTTTTTGAAAATGCCAATAGTTTATTATAAGGCCAAAATGATGTGTCGAGGGTTGGTTATAATTGATCTTCGCTGTATAACTATATCAAATTTATACTCTTTATCTGCGATCTACCCCTTAATATATTTAAAATTATTAGAAAATTTTTGATTAATAAGTAAAACTATAGTTTGTTTAAATTATTTTATCACCTTTTTTGGAATTTGTATAATTTTAGAAGATTGGTTATATTTTTTGATAATAGTATTATGTTATAATAAACCATTCAGAGTTTTAAAATGTTTTCTATAAAAAAACAAAAAATTATATTTTGATTACTTGGTGATAAATTTATTATATGTATTTAAGATTTTAAAAAACTTATTATTATTCTTAAATAATAATTTAAACAATATTACATGCTTTTTAGTTAATCAAATAACAAAAAAAATAAAATTTATATTACTATAATTAAACTTGTAATAAATTCAATTAATCTATATTTTCTTTATTTTTAATCTATTTTATTATTCTAGTATCAGTATTTTATATGCAATAAAAATCTATTAAATAAATAATATATTATATTCAATTTTAAGATTAATAAAAATTTTGAAATTTGCAAATATAAAAATTTATTCTTAAAAATATACAAAGATAGTATTCACTTCTATGTTTTAAGTTAATTTATATATTTTAAGATTATAGTTTATATTTTAAATAAATTTTTTTTTTTTTTTTTTTTTTTTTTTTATAATACCAAATCATAACCTATATTTTATTAGCTTTTTGCATTACTATTACATATATGATTACATTACATTTGTGCTACTATTTCTAGTCACCCAATGTGACATTATATCTACATTTCCCTATGTACTTCTTTTTGTAGCCTTCACTATGTATTTCAATCATCGTTACTAAACTACCAGAAAGGCTGTAGATCACCTTGTTGTACCCTAATTTCCTCTTAGCTTTTTGACCCAATAGCAACCCACCTATCTACTACCTGCAGTAATCTATTCCTTCTCCCAGATTGGTTGGCTCCAGTGGTTTCTTGCTTTTATTGCTACCAATCTGGTGTACATAGCCTGATACTATGTATACTTTAATACCCTAGTGGCATGGCTAAATTTATCGAGATCTTGGATTATCAATTTGCAGTTTACCACGTACCCTTTCAAATGTACTCCTATAGTTGGTTTGGTCTGCGGCTTGATCGCATATGCTTCCTGCAGGCTTTCCTGTGGGTGTACTGCCAACCATGTACTGATGTACTACTAGCTTGGTGTTGCAAGGGGGCCTGGAACCTTGACTAATTGTATACAGGTATGGTGTTCATCATCTAAGTTGTGATGTATGACCACTTTGGGGAATATTTTTCAAGTACTTTTAAGAGTACCTGCCTAAGATGTTCCAATTCTGGTTAGACCAATCCTTTGCCACAGATCTTCTTTGCATGCACCGCATTGCTTACCACTCCAGTTATAGCTACCTGGTACTATCCTCCTAATCAAGTACTCTGTAAGTTGGGTACAGAGATGTTGGTGCTGCCCTGTCTCCTAGGGACTTACTTGCGCAATACTGTTGTGTAGCCAAACCTTCTGTAACGCCACTGTCACACATAGTGCCTTCTCTCTGCAGAGTCGGTCTCCTTCCAGGAATTCCTAATCCATTCTTGTACTTCACCTTGGGACTTTTTTCACAAGGCTCCACATCCAATTTGGCTCCTATTTAGGTTACAGAGTTAAAATCCTAAGATTTTGTCTCCAGCCCGACTTGAACTATTGACCTAGCCTGTGGAGGGTTAGCAGCTTTACCATTAAGCTATAGGGCCCAACCCCTATTTTAAATAAATTAATTTAATATGTATTTAATAAACTGTTTATTATACTACATATATTTTCTATAATCTGTATTTATTTTTTATTTTTTATTTTTTTTTGTTAAGATGACCTCTTTGGTTTTTTGACTTTTATTAATCACTTATTGATATTGTGATTTAATAAACTACTACAAAAAAGCATATAATTGGCTATATATATAATTTTTTTATATTATCTATTTAAGAAGCTTAAAGATTCCTTACTAATTGCTGTATTTAACACTCCTGCTTGGGTGTTTCACTTTAAACCCTCTGAATCTGTAACCTGTATTAACTCACTAGATTATACCCAAATGCTCAGATTATTGTCTTAACCTTAGAACTAATTTATTTTTAAGATAAACCCTTTAGAGCCTTCTGTATCTGTTTTTACAACTGACCTAGGTATTGCTATAGCAAAACCAACACTTGTGATTAGAACTTAACTATTAAAATACTATGCTCTTGTAGAGTTCATTCAGACCCTAGTATCTACTTTATAACATAATCTTGCTACTTTAGTATATCTCTGAATTTCATCAGACTCCCAATTCAGATAGCCTATATAGAATTATAACCAGTCCATTAATATATTAAGTCAGTCTAACATTTTTTTCCTCTGGTTTATTTTGGTGGCCTGGTTGGTGGTACTTCTAAAACTCCTAACTCAGAGGTTCTTGCCTGTCTGATTACTAAGACCTAAGTATTTATTTCTCTAGGCTAGTCTTTACAGTAGTATTATTGAAGATTTAGCTACTTCTCTATTCAGATCTTTCTAAATAGACTTCTTGTTATCTAATTTTAACAGATTTACATAACCACAAAGACTTATTTAGTGTTTGCACTGTCTAGTTGCTAGTTTGCATTTTTTTGTATACTCCTAACATTACACAAATGCTCTATGACCTGCCAGTTATACTAGTGCAACTATCATTATAGTAATCCTAATCTAATCATTAGTAACAGTTGCTACAATACAAATATTACATAAGTGATTATCCAAATTTTTACTATCAATAGTATTTGAACACCCAATCTACTACTTGGAAGGTTGACAACCTGACCACTTTACTAGGTTACTACATTCTATCTGTATTTATAATTAATAATTAGAATTTATATTATTAATATAATATAAATAAACTATATTGATATAGTATTTATATTAAAAATTTAATTGGTTAATATATTTGTCAAATTATTAATGCATTATAAATCTATATATATATTGTAAGTGGATTTGGAATTTTATAGATTCCGAATCCACTTAAGTGAATACTGAATGCACTTAATTTGTTTTGGAATCTTAAATCAACTTAAGTGAAAAAAGAATTTATAAAATTTAAATGATTAAAAATTATTTATTAATAAAAATAATTAATGAAAATTAAACGATTAAAAATTATTTATTAATAAAAAATAATTATATAATTGAGCATCATTTAATTCAAGGAATTACCTTTTATTTTTACATTTTAAACTATGTGAATGACAACTACTTCCATATGGTATATTAGAACATTTACATTTACAGTTGTTATTTTTGCATTTGTCTTTACAATTACAATTTACTTCTGTTACAGTTGATATTGATTGCACTCTTGCTACTTCTCGAACACTAATAACATTATTTTTGCAAACTTCTAGCTCTTCATATTTATTTGAACCCAATGGCATAAGTTCATTTGCATTAAAAGTTGTGTTAATGATTCCATTTTTACATTGCAAACAGTACATCTTGTTTGGTAATTCTTCAATTACTTTGCAGGGTAAAGTGTGCTGGTCAATGTTGTTACAATCTATTTTTGGAATTGCAATACAAACATATTTGTTAATAGTATATTCGAGTTAATGTTGATTTTTATTTAGTATTTGATTTTTCATTTGGTCCTGATAGGTAACAAGCGATTGATTTGCATATTTATGAGAAAGTTGGTGATGTGATTGAATATTTGATGATAACACTTCTTGTATATTAAACTATATATAAAAAAAATATTATATATAGTATATATTTATAATAGAACTACTATGAATAGCATGTACATACATTGTTTTCAAGACTAGTTAGTGGCAAAGATTCAGATTGACTTGATGAAAGTTCAATGTATTTAGGTAAAGATTTAGTATTGTTTGACAATAAAGACAAGACAAAACTTGGTGATAGAGATTTAGTTTGATTTTGTAATGAAGATTCAATTTGATTTTGTAGTGAAGATTCAGTTTGATATGACAATAAAGAATCGTTTTGATATTGTAGTAGATATTTGGTTTGACATGACAATAGAGATTCAGTTTAATATGATGATAGAGATTCAATTTAATATAATGATGAAGATTTAGTTTGATATGATGTTAAAAATTTAGCTTGATACGATGATGGAGATTTGGTTTAATATGGTGATGGAGATTTGGTTTGAATTTGCAATGAAGATTTTGATAATAAAGATTTAGCTTAACATAATAGTGAAAATTCAAATTGATTTAGCAATAAGAGTTCAGATTGATCTAATAAAAAGGTTTTAGTTTTTATTTGAATATTCAAAACCAGATTATTAACTATAGTATACAGTATATATGTACTAGAATTCTCAAAAAAATTTTCGGGCAATTCTTTCTCATTAGTAATACTTTTATAGTATAGTCTTCAAGTATTGAAAAATGTTGAACTGGTTCTTGTTCAAATACGAGAAAATATGGTGATTTGCCTGTTGCACAACTTGTTTGAATGTTCATTGCATCTAAATATAGTAAAAAATTTTTTTTATATTATATAAAAAAAAAATAATTAGTATTAATGCTAGTAGTTATTTTATTGATACATACATATGATTAATGGTAATCCCTCAGTCCAGTTACTTGTTTGGTTATCTTCTATCCATTTCCCAAGATTAATTTGCAGTATTCCATTAGCCCTTTTGACTATTTCTTGTGATTGTAGGTGCCTAGGATGCTCATTAATAATATGTACATCTGGCCAAAGGGCCATTAGTTTAGAATAATATCTGTGGTAAATTCTTTACCATTATCTGATTGTAAAATTATAGGAGCCCCAAATACTATAAAAATATCATAAAGGAATATAGCTACTTCAGAGGCATGCTTGCTTGTAAGACACTGGGTCCAAGAGAACCTAGTGAAGTGGTTATGAACATAACAAATATATTTGTACTCATTAACAGGCTGAAATGTTAATCCAACCAGATCAACTTGAACACAGAAGAGAAAATTTAATGCCACAATTGGTTTGGAAAAAAGATCATTAGGAAATAATCGATGTGTAGCACATGTTTTACATGTATCACAAAATTCTTTAATAAATGACTACGAAATATAATCATATTGCTTTCTAATCTAAACAGATTTGTACATATTAAAATTAAAATATTTCATAATGATAACGATAATTGTTAATAAATTTACTTACTACATCCTATATTTTAGATGATCTGACATGTTTTAAAATGCCTATATGAATCTTGTATAATATATCATAGAGATGGTTGAAAGGGCATATTATAAATATTAATTCTGATTTATTTTCATTCTTTGCAACTGTAGTTATTTGTGTAATTGGGTTGTTTTCGGTTCCCAATTCTCTAAGTTTAAAGGACTTTTAATCTAATGTCAATCTTTGAGAGTTCCCAAGTTTAGGTTATTAGGTTCATAAAGAACTGAAATAATAAGATCATAATCAGTTTGTGAAATAAATGTTTTATGACACCTATTTAGTGATTTTCCTTCAAGATATTTATTAACCAAGTCATTAAAAGCTAGTCTTGAAATAAATGGATATTTTTCGTTTGACATTTCAATAGAAAGCAATTTAAAAATATAATTATTTTATTAATAATTCAATCGCTTTAAATACTATATAATGCATCATCATAATCATTAATTAATCAAAAAATTTATATTCATATGAAATTCTGTCACCACTTAAGTCATTTTAAGATCCGATCACCACTTAAGTGGATTCGGAATCTATAAAATTCTGAATCCACTTACAACATATATAAGTCAAATTTAGATATGTTAAAAAATTTAAGATAATCTGCAGATTTGCTTATATGAAGTTTATTTAAAGATTTCTTACTAATTGCTATATCTAATACTTCTGTTTAGATATTTTATTTTAAAATTTTTGAACTTGCAATCTATATTAACTTTATTGCATTATGCTTAGATCTTTATTTTAATCTTAAAACTATTTTATCTTTAAGATAAACTGTTTAGAACTTTCTGTATATTTATTTTATAGCTAATTAGTATTGTTATAATTGAACCAACATTTGCAATTAAAGTTAGTTATTAAATTCTATACCCTTACAAAGTGTATTTTAATTTTAGTATTACTTTATAGTATATTTAAAATATTTTAGTATATGGGATGTGGTGACTTAGTAAAGTGGATAAGTTGTCAACCTTTCAAGTAGTAGGTATTGAGTTCAAATTCTACTGATAGCAAAAATTTGAATAATTATCTATGTAATATATAGACAGTATTATAATGATGATATTCTGTCAATTAGTTGAGATAAGATACCTGTAACATGGTCACATCAGCATAACTGGCAGGTCATGAAGCATCTGCATATTGTTGGAGTTATACAGAGAAATGCAAATAGGCATCAGGTAGTGCAAATATAAGATAAGTTCTTATGGCTATATAAATCTGTAAACTAAGAAGCTGAAGCCTACTTGAAAAGATCTGAATAGAGAAGTAGCACAGATCTTTGACAGTACTATTGTAAAGGCTAGATCTAGAAAACAAATACCAATATGAAAGGAATCAGGCAGGCAAGAACCTCAGATGAGAGGTACTACCAATTAGGCCACCAAAAGTCTCAAACTGGAGGAAAAGAACCTTGGAGGGCAGACTTTGGGGTATCAGAGACAGGTTATAGTTCTACTAGACTATCTGGATTAGGAGTCTGAGACTAGAAACAGAGATATACTACAAGTACTAGAGATATGCTATAAAGTCAGTACTGGGGTTTGAGTAAACTTTACAAGAGCAAGCCCTGTTAGCAAAAGATTAAATATGAGTAGTTAGTTAGCAAGAGGGCCCTCTGAAGCCCTACAGTCAGATAATGTACTCTAAAATATGTAACAGCTTAATGGATATACAGACAGAAAGGTCAGAGTTAGGTTAGATGACATCTAATTAGATATACAAGAACTTGTATGCTATCTGTTAGTGTAGTATAAGGGTAATCTTGTACAAGTTATATAATTATAATTGAATTCACAATAAAGGCAGTAGCTGCCAATAACTAATAGCCTTAGCAAAAGCAAAAAAAAAAAAAAATTTTAGTATATCTTGTTTTTGTTCTTAGACTTTAATTCAGATTGTCTAATAAGACTATAATTTGTTCTTTAATATATTAGATCAACCTATTATTTTTTTTTGATCTAATTTTAATAGTCTGGTTAGTAGTATTTCTTATTTAAAATTTTTGCTTATCTAGTTTTTTCATATTAGTATTTGTTTTTTAAGTCTAGTTTTTATAGTATTATTGTTAAAGATCTGTGTTATTTCTCTGCTTAGATCTTTTCAAATAAGCTTCTTGTTTTCTAATTTTTATGAATTTTTTACATAATTATAAGAACTTATTTTAAATTTGCATTATCTAATATTAGTTTGCAGTTTTTCATATAATCAGTTATATAAATATCTATAATTTATTATTTATGCTAGTAAAATTATAATTACAAGTATTTCAATCTAATTATTAAAAACATTTATTATAATACAGATAAAAATCTAAATTTTACTGTTAATAGATTTTGACTTACAATTTGTTATTTAGAAGACTAATAACTTATTTACTTTACTAAGTTATTACATTTTACAAAAAAACTTTTTTTATACAAATATCTTGATTGCTTAATACTATTTTATTATTATTAATAAAATATTTATTTAAATTTATTCTTTTTTATAATCCAAATTTTAATAACTATTAAATCTCTTAATAAAATACACTAAACACATATTTATAAATATAAATAATAATATATTTACTAATTAATAACTACTTAAAATTCTAATATTGACCTTTAGAATCAATAGTATAGCAGTTATGCTTTGAGATTACAAATTACAAGACTGTTAATTTAAATTCTAGTGATAGCAATTGTAGAAATGTATTGCTAAAAATAAAGAACAAAACACTATAGCATTAAAGATTTGAAACATCTAAGAACAGACTTATTTCCAAAAATGGCAAGTAATCTGCAGTTAAGAAGCCATATAGTGATAAACACAAATTAAAGCCTAATTTGAAATAACTGAAGTCATAAGATATAATGTAAGACCAAAAGTCTGACAATAAGAAATACTATATAAACTTATGATAATAGCCAGTTCTACACAAAGTCTGGTAAAGCCTTTTGATCCCAGCAGGGATTAATATGATGAACTATTTTTGGAAAGTTTAAAAGTATAAACTAAAGAAGGTTAAGGTTTAGTGATCTTAAATATTAAGAACATTAGTTTGAAAAGATATAAAAAACATAAAGAAAAATCTTGGCAAAACTGTTAAAGAAAAAAAAAATTTTAATATAACAAATTTATACTATAAATTAGTAATAGTAATATAAAAAGATGCTTTAATACTAATGTATTTTGAATTAAATTTTTATATACTAAATTAAGAAATAATTTTTTAAAATATGAAAACTATTTCTAATTCAGAATATAATTTTAAAAAATCTCTAATTTTATAATAATATCTTAACTTTTTTACTTATATAAAAATAATATTTCTTTTAATAATTTTTATTTCAACTAATAAACAATTTATAAATAAACTAATTAATTAAATAATATTTATAATGTTATTTTTTTATTTTTAAACAACTTAATATTTCTAAATCTTAAATAATAAAATTCTTTTTTTTAAACAACTATTTATAGCTAATTATATGTAGCTGTGTAATGTTGTTATGCAAAACCAGAAATAGGAAAAATCTATGCAGACACTAAAGATGAACATATATAGAATTTTTAATATGATCCTGAAATAAGATTATCTGGCCTGTATTACCATAATATCTAGCTAGCATTAATATAATATCTAATTTGTATTAACATATTTAGCTAATTTCTAATTTAAATTTATTTGTATACTAATTCATACATATGTTTATTTATATATATGATAAGAATTTATCTTTTTTGTTGTTAGTATTTTTTACTTATATTATAAAAATATTCGTTATGAATAAGTTACTCATTTAAAAATAAATAACATGCATAATAATATTAATATTTAAAATTATCTTACAAAAATCAGATTAGATAAAACCTTTAATCAAAAATGTGTTTAATATAATTACTGCTATTAAATCTTGCAAAAAATATATAGAAATTTATTATTTTGATTGGTCAATAGCAACAACCAAAAGTTTTGGCAAAATTATTTGAATTTTTAGTAAAAAAATCATGGCCATCTATTATGTGAAATTAATGAATTCCATATGGAATTTTTAGAGAAATCACAATTTGTCTATTTCTTAATACTATATATTCTATGAAATTACATATATTATAAATTTGTAAAATATAATTTTCAAGCCTAAGTAAAATATGTTTCTGGGTTAATTTTATCATTACACAGACCCAAACTTTAAAAAATTTAAAAATTAAACTCTGGCAAAATTATGTATAATGTGAACTAAAATTTTGTTAATTACAGCTGTTGGCTAATAAAAATTAAGGTTCAACTGTGCAGTACCTAAATTTAATAAATCACACATAAGATTTTTTGAAAAACTATGATTTGCCCATCTCTAGTCAGCACTATTGTTAAAGTTATCTGTCCTCCAGGATAGCATAATAAATTATATGACCTGACCTTTAACCAACACCTGGCAATTATACCAACCCATATTGAATACTAATAAATCTAATAGATTAAATCAATATTTACTCCTACTTTTATTTTTCTTAGTCTATATATTATTATCTAGTAACTTTTTTATTTCTTCTTTTTGTTATATCATTAACTAATATAAAATTAGTATTAACAAATAACAATAGATTAGTCATGCAGATCTATAATAATAAACATGTATAAATAGCTCTGATATTATATTATTAAATCAGTATGCTTCTATTTAAGAAATATTTAATAAAGAGTTATCATGTCTTTATATACAACCAACTTAAGAATTTTATTAATAAACCGTTATACATCTATTTGTATCTTTATATACACTTAGTTATTGTCTTTTTAATAATTGCAAATTACTTTAAATTTTCTGAAATATTAATACAATGATGGCTACATGTTTTGTATTATTCAAAATTTTTTTTTTAAATTCATATATCTTCTAAAAGTTAAATTATTTTAAAATAATTTTTTTTAAATTCAATTTATCAATACCAAGTGTAATTAATACTAAAATTGTGACATAATTAAATTACATAATCATGCTTTATGACATGATTTGTCTGTTACTCCTAATGTATAACTTCTGATTATTCTAATTAAAAATTAAATAGTAATTTAAACTTTGAACAGAAATATAATCAAGAAAGATTCAGAAAATTTTACTTTAAAGGCATATAAATATTCTTTAAGCTTTTGGAATTTAAAAATGTTCTTGAACATTAAATTTGACTGAATTTTCATCAAAAAATGCTAATTTTAGGCAACTAAAAATTTGTTGATCTAATCTTTAATAGTAATTTACTATAAAAGAGTAGATTGGCAAATTTTTATTTAGTTAAAATAAGTGTCTTTTGATGAGAATTCAGTTAAATTTAATGTTCAAGAACATTTTTGAGTTCTAAAAACTTAAAGAATATTTATATATCATTAAAGTAAAACTTTTTGAATCTCTTTTGATTATATTTTTGTTCAAAGTTTAAATTACTATTTAATTTTTAATTAGAACAATTAAAAGTTATGCATCAGGAGTAACAGACAAATTATATCATAAAGCATGATTATGTGATTCAATTGTATTACAATTTTAGCATTAATCACACTTGGTATTGATAAATTAAATAAAAAAAATTCATTCTAAAATAATTTAACTTTTAGAAGATATATGAATTTAAAAAAAAATTTCAGGTAATGCAAAACATGTAGCTGCCATTGTATTAGTTATTGATATAAATAGTTACTAGTATAAGATAGTCATAAGACATTCAATTATTATCATCTTCAATTACTGTCATCTTATATTAACCTGCACTTATAGAGAGGTAGTATAAGTGTAACACTATTTTAGTTACAGAAAACCATATTCTTCATTGCAATCCATTTCTAAAAATAACTCTTTATAAAAGAAGTTAATAGTACTTGCAATCTGAATATTGGTTTAAATTTCAGTGACTGAGTTTAAAAACCTATTAATGAAGTCAATGTCTAACTGCTTCATAGACAGAAGTTTATCTGATTAGCTAATAAATTTTTTATATTATTTATATAATTTAGAGTACTTTTTAAAAAAATAAAAACCAACTATAATATAGTAAAAAGAAAACTATATAGAAGGTTTCATTAGAATTGTAGAACTTTATAATCAAAACTAAGATCTAATTTTTGTTTAATTAAAAAAATTAACTTAGTAATAAGTTGATTTTATTAGGTTTTGAGAAGTTATTACTATATTAACTTTTATAGACATACAAGGGTTAGATCTTATTTTTGGCTATAGAGTCTTACAGCTCTAATAAAACTTTTTATATGAATTTTTTTTATTATTATAATTAGATTTTGTTTTTTAAAAAATTATTCTGACTGTATAAATAGTATAAAATTAAATTAATTTATTAGCTAGTCAGACAAACTTCTGTCTATAATTAACTGCTATATAGTTAGTTAGCTAAAATCATTCAGTTCTGATGAATCTGACTCAAAACTGCAAAAAACATTAAAATCTATAAAACATAGTTTAGCATAAGTTTAATGCTCTCTATATATTTAGAGATAATCAGCAAATTCTTTTAATAGTTTTTAATAATTAGTGATTATCATTTTATTTGCCTAATAAAAAATTCAATAAAAAAAATGAAACTTACAAAATATTTAGCATTGAGGCCTTTAAATTTATATTGGATCACTAATTTTTGTGCTTAAAAAATTATTTTTATTATTGTTTGTTATTGTATCTTTGATTTTTACAGATTTATATGCTTATTTATAAGTTTTTTTTAAAATATTGAACAATAAATAAGTCACACAGACTAATTAACTCCAAGACTTTGCATACAAAGATATTTATTTCTAATACCTATCTTTTAAAGTATTAGCAAATGACCTGTGGCTTTACTACAGAAGTTTATATGATAATTTTTTTTTTTGGTATTAAGGTAACCTTTTTGGTCTTTTGATTTTTATTAATTACTTATTGGTATTGTAGTTCAATAAACCATTACAAAAAAGTGTACAATTGGCTACATGTATAAATTTTTTACATTACCTATTTAAGAAGTCTGCCCAAAGAGTCTCTACCAATTGCTATACCTAATACCTCTGCTTGAATGTTCTACTTTAAACTCTCTGAACCTGTAATCTGTATTAACTCACTAGGTTATATTCAGATGCCCAAATCATTGTCTTAACTTTAGAACTAATTTATTCTTAAAGTAAACCTTTTAGAGCCTTTTGTACTCATTTTTATAGCTAATCTAGAAATTGCTATAGCAGAACTAACATTTGTGGTCAGAGCTTAATCATTAAACTGCTATGCTTTTGTAAAGTTTACTTAGACTCCAGCATCTACTTCATAGTATAACCCTAATACTTTAGTATACTTCTGTCTTTTTATTTGCCTTTTTACCTGCCTTTTTACCAAACTTCCAATTCAGATAGTCTATATAGGACTATGACTAGTCTATTAATATATCAGGTTAGCACAATATCTTTTTTTTTTAGTTTGTTATGATGGCCTAGTTGGTAGTACTCCTGAGACTTCTAACCTAGAGGTCTTGTCCTTCCAGCTATTATGACTAGGTACTATGACCTTGGTATCTATTTTTCTAGCTTAGCCTTTACAGTAAGATCATTAAAGATTTAGCTACCTTTCTACTTAGATCTTTCCAAATAGACTTTTTGTTATTTAATTTCAACAAATTTACATAGCTACAAGGACTTATCTAGTGTTTGCACTAACTGATTTGTCAGTTTGCATTCTTTTGTATAATGCTATACTTACACAGATGCCTCATAACCTGCTAGTCATGCTAGTGCAACTACTATTACAGATATCCTAATCCAATTATTAGTAACAGTTGCCATAATATGAATATTATATAGATGATTATTCAAATTTTCACTGTTGATAGAATTTGAACATCCAACCTACTACTTGAGAGGTTGACAGCCTGATCACTTCACTAAGTTACCATATTCTCTTTATATAATAATTTAGTAAATTTAAATTTTAATATTATAATAAGCAATAAAATAATATTATTTATTAGTTGCAAATAACATATAAAGAAGAAGAACTCTAGATGCTTTTATATTTTTTAGAATTAAGTTTAACAAAAATAAATACTATGAAATAATACAGAGAGGTAAAGTTACAAATTTTAGCCTAAATAAAACTTAATTTAGACCAAAATTTGTAACTTGACCCTTGCATGTTATTTTACAGTTTTACAGTATATGAGTAGCAGACAAAAAAAGCCTGTAAATTTATTTACAAACATATATCTTATTGAAGTTTAACCTTTGAAGAATTAATTCTATATATATATTCAGTATAAATAATTTTAATAACATATTTATCACAAATCTTATTTTTTAATTATATATAATCATTTAGGATCAGATTCTTTAAAAGCTAAGTCTGATGAAGTTAAGTTAGCAAGTTAATTTACAAATTTTTTTGTTCATTACTTATAAAATATATTAATTAACAATATATTTTATTGTAATGTTTCTTATAATAAGCCAGGTATCTTGTACAAAACATTAACTATGCAGTAAGCAAAGTAATAATTATTATCAAACACATTAAGTGCTAATTAGTACCTTTTTTTTAACTTTCTTCTATCTAAGCTAATATTTCAGATTACTTCATAATGCACTTTTTTCTTGAAGTTTGCTTAAATTCTTATTGTTTATATTTATTAATTGTTTTATTAGTTTTTAAGCTACTAATTACAGTCATTCTAACAATAATCATGTCACAAGAAAATTATACATTTTTAGAAAGCTTGCAAATCCAAAATAATTTTACAAGTTTTATCTTAGTAGTATACATATTTAGTATTAATATTTAAAAGCCATTTGCTATAATTATTTAACTAATATAAATTTTGTAATATTTTGTGATAGCACTACTTGTGTTTTAAAATACAATTATATAGAATTATTTTATATATCAAAAAGTCAGTTTATTCATCACTATTAGATTTTATCTTTCTCTTTTTTAATCTAATTAGAACACTTATTGAAAACTGCAACTTATATTATAGATTATTTAGGATGCTACATAAGGTTAAATGAAAGATAATCCAATCATATGCTAAAAATCTAAGAATTGCACACACTATTTTACTCTTAAGTAAATTATACTAATACTTTTCATATTTCATACTCTGTTTCTGGTATACATATTGTACAAACTTTGTTCTTAATAAACCAGTTGCACATATCATTTTCTTTTTTAACATTGTTTAGAATATTACACAAAGTTATAAGAATGGACCATCCAATCAGATTCAAGATTTTGTAAATATTGCTAACTTGCAGATAAACTATACACTATATTGTATATTGTACAAACTTTGTTTCTAGTACTATAATTTACTTTCTTGAAAAAATATATATTTTAGAACTTTTAAATTCTTTGAAAATTCTATTTAAAGTTGGTTTAAAACACTTTTAAACAAAATATCTTCTTCTCTTATCTTGTATATGTAATTTAACCTTTAACTTCAACTAATTAATCTATACTTAATTTTATTATATTTTAATTTTTTAATCTTAAAAATGCAAGAAATGTAGTGATTTAGTAAAGTAAATAAGTTGTTAACTTTCAAAGTAGTAGGTTGTAAGTTCAAAACTCATCAATAGCAAAACTTTAGATAATCAATTATGTAATATATAAATAATATTATAGTAATAGCATTTTGTTAATCAGTTAAGATAAAATATCTGTAACTATAGTTATACTAATATGACTGGCAGGTCACAGAGCATCTGTATAACCAAGGTTATACAAAGAAATACAAACCAGTACCAGATAGTGCAAATCTAAAATAAGTTCTTATGGATGTATAAATCTGTAAAACTAGAAAAAACTGAAACTTATTTAGAAAATCTGAATAAAGAGATAGCATAGATCTTTAATAGTACTATTGTAAAGGCTAGACCTAAGAAACAGATACCAATGTAGAGAATTTAGATAAGCAAAAATCTTAAGTAAAAGGTATTACCAACAAGGCTGCCAGATTTCAAACTAGAAGAAAAAGATATTAGACCAAACTCAATATACTAAGAGTATACTAAAAGTACTAGAAATATGCTATAAAGTTAGTACTAGGATCTGGATGAACTTTACAAAAATAGTTCTTGTTAATGTTTCTAAAAATAGATAAATAGCTAACAAGAAAGGCCTTTTGTGTTTTACTAACAGATGAAATATGGAATAGTCTAGAAACTAGTATAAAAGAGTAGGTACTATACTGCTTAAACAATATACTGGATATATACAAAAGGTATAGTAATATTTATAAATAATGAGGCAGATAATTAGAAAGTTTAAAATAAATAATCTTCTAATAAGTTATAAATACAGTATATAGTATAGAAGCTTAGAGCAGACTATTTAAATAAGCAATCAAAAGTTGTATACATAACTAGTTGTACTCTCTTTTTTGTAAAAAATAGTGTAAACTAACTCCAATAAAGTTAATAAAGATTTATTATAAAGTATAATCTTTAACAAAAAAAAAAAATCTTAAAAATGCATAAACATTTTATATTTTATTAATTAATTGACATATAAGCAAAATAACAAATATATCTAACTTCTTAATACTTTTTTAAAAATACAAAACTTTTAATTCAACAATGAATACAATTTATATTTCTTTAACATCTACAATATTTTAAATAAATTATAAACAAATTATTAACTTAAAATACAAAATACAAAAAAAAAACAATACTTGGAGCTTAATATTATAATCAAAAAATTTAAGCATTTTAAAACATTTATACAGACTATATAACTTTACTTTACAATCTTTATCAATTTTTTTATTATTATCTTTAAAAATTTTTTTAATTCAAAACACAATATCTAATTTTATATATTAAAATTAACTTATAGGCCTTCACAAAAAAATACTACTTCTAAATACAAACAATTTATACTTTTATACAGATGTCTTAATTTATAATTTATAGTATATAATATTTTTGCTAACATTGTCTGAAATTTTAAAAATATATACAAGTTAAATTTAATGCTTATATAATTTATGTATCAAACTTTATATAAGCAAAACTAGCAGTGTTTATTTTTTTAATTTTTATTTTACTAACTAATTACCAAATTTATATTTATTTTAATAACCAATTTACTATTTAAATTCTTACAAATTTAATATCTTACAACTATAACTCACAAGCTAAACAAAATAATTAAAATATTATTTCTATTCTAAATTTTTAACTAAATTAAAAATATTAATTACACTATATATAAAGTTAAATTATACTTAAATAATATTTTATATAATGGTGCTAATGCTTTAGCTAAATACAATGCTAATAAAACTAAACTTAAACTCAATTTTGACTACTTTTATTTGTTTATTTTTTTTACTTAAAACCAAATATTAATTACATACAAATTAATTTAGAAAAAAATTATTGTAAACTCTTTCTACTGATCCTTAATTTCAAAAACAAGAAAAAACAAAATACAAAATAACAGAAAAACAGACTAGCAAACACTCTTTGAACAACTAACAAAAAAGCTGTAACAGAAGAAAATACATATAATATAATAGAGGTTAGAAGACAAAAGAAGTTGCACTAAGATATTAACAAGAAACGGCAATATTTTTAGCAAGAAAAATGAAATTTTGAGAAATTAGCATTGCTCTAAAAAAACAGAAAACAAAACATGTGATAACTGTAGCAACAACAAACAACAACAAATAAACAAATCTCATACCTAATTAGAGAATACCAAGCATTATTATAGAACCGGTAATATAGTACTAACAATATACTAACAAATATTACAAAGTTGAATTCTAGATACTAATTAGCCTAAAAAAGAAGATCTTGATCTAATCATTAAAATATAAACCAATGAACAAAAATTGCAACATATATATCATATCCTATATTAGAGAAATAGAGGATAAAAATCAAAGACATGTAGACTATAGAATTCTGAACCAAGTTCTCAAAACACCTATACAGAACCCAAGTAATATAGAACATATTGCTAAAGAATTAGCAATATATGACTTAAGACATATTACACCTCATGATATATTAGTATATAGTCAAATACTAAAAACATTAAGAGTAGCAAAAACAGGCTGGCTTAAAGAAAAGATAATTGATGAGTAGACAGGAAAGCTTAAATCAATAAGCTGCAATCTAGACTCTTTTGAATACAATACAAATATAAACACAAACAAAGAACTAATACATCAAGAAGAAAAAAGAACAAATAATGAGCATGAGTTAAGAATATTAGAAGAACAAATGAAAAGTCTTAGCATTACTATACCACATCATTAAATAAGTCAAATGGCCAATAAATCTGAAATGCTAAAAAGTAACATAGTACAGAAAATAGAGGAAAACAGTAAGGACACAAGCATGAAATTAGAAGAACAAGAAGAAGAACCAACTGATGAAAAAACTAGCATCTCATTTCCTGCAAGTATAATTGAACATAGTTGATAATCTCCAGAAAATAGAATATGCAACAAAAACAAATCCTTTAAGACAAATATGCCAACTTACACTTTACTAGATAAATCCAAAAAAGAAAGAGTAAAGTATGTCTAGTAGATTCTAGAAAATAACTATTATATAAAAATAATTAAAAAAGTATTCAAAAATGAAAACAATTGAATAGAAGTGGATTTTGACTATGAACATAGCAGAGATATGACAATGGACTGAATCAGAAAAAAAGAAGACGAATAGCTTAAACTTATTTCAGAAGAAAATAGAAATAAAAGTCAAAAAGCAGAGCAGCAAAAGAAACCAATACTAAAAAAAGAGAAAAAAAGATATAAAACAAACAAAAAAGAATAAAGAACTAAGAAGAACAAGAAAAAATTAAAAAAAAAAAAAAAAAATTGTTATAAAGAAAAGCATTGTAATAGAAAATAGCAAAGACAAAGAAAAGGAATTGCAAGAAGAAAAATGATTAACTATATAGAATCTACCATCAAATATTAATGAAAAAGAGATTAAATATATATGCAGAAAGTTCAAAAACTTGAATATTATACAAGTTAGAAGATCACCAAACAAGGTATTGGCAGTAATAGTAGCAAGCTTAGAGAAAAAAGAAAATATCTTATGGGTACTGCCACTTGGTAGCAACAAACTAGCATGTATAACAATTGGAGATGAAGACTATAGCCAAAAAGACAAGCAAGAACAGCATACAGCTAAATTGTTAAACATTTCAAGAGGAGTCTCAAAAGTGCTTTTTTTATGATGCCTAAAGAACAAAGGTGAAAAAGCAGTATACATTCTACACAAAAGAAATGGAAATTAAAAGAAGTTTGCAATAATTATTTTTGCAAATGCTGTAGCAGCAGAAGAAGCTCAAACAACACCAATATGGTACAATAATTACTGAGTAAGTTGGAAAAATTCTAGAAGAAAGAAAGAACAAAGAAGAGATAAATCAAAAAGAAGAAAGCAAGATCAAAAATAGATAGCAAATGACAAGAGATGTTAAGAATCAGAGACATAATGCAAGAAAAGCCAAGTAAAAGATATAGTGAAATAGGTTTAGACTCCCAAATACAAAATATAGAAGAATGGTTAGAAAACAGAAATATTCACATAGAAATAAAAGAAAATAACCTAAAGAAATTGAAAACTAAAACAGTTCTGCAAAATCAAACAAGAATTATACAAGTAGAAGATATCTTGTGTCAAATTTTGAATAGACTAGACAAAATAGAAGAAATGCAACTAGGTACAAAAAGAGGCCTAGCTAATTACTTCTAAGGGTGCTACAGTTGAACTAATAAATATAGACAAGAAAATTGAAAAGTTCTTATGAAATAAAAGAGAGGTGTTTAAAGAAAGAAAAGAAGTAAAAATTTCTTGTTAAAAAGAAGAATTATGCAATAGAAAGAAAAAAAAACTTAAAAGTACAGAGACAAAATACAGATCACTAAAACAAAGATGAAAAAAAGAAAAAAAGAAAATAAAACTAGCATGTCACAATGTGAATAGACTTAAGGTCAAAGGTTGAAAACTGGAAAATCTGCTCGACTGAGCAGAAGAAGAGAAAATTACAATATTAGGAATTACAGAAACAAATCTTGCAAAAAAAAAGAAAAGTTTCTAACATATGCGATAAGCAAAAGATATATAGAGTTTTGAACAAATGTAGCTAAAGATAAGAAGAAAGGTTCAGGCATCAGAATTATAATTGATAAACAATAAGAAAAGCATATAAAAGTAGTTAAAAAAATAAGCAAATATATAATAAAGATTATACTATATTTCAAACAACTAGAATTAGTTGTAATCATAGCATATATACTACCAAATAATAAGATAGTAGAGAAAAACATTTAACAAAAAATTGTAGAATGATTTTAAAGAGGAAGAAACAAACACAAATTATTATAATGGGTGATTTTAATCACATAGTAGACAATATCTTAGACAAACAACATCTGCAAACAACAAACTACAAAAGGCTGCCAATCTTCAATTGAATGAAGAAACAAGACTTTAGAGACGCATATAGAGACATGAATCCAATAGGCTGACAATACACATGATCAAATAAAGAAACAGCAACAAGAATTAACTACATATAGATATCAAATAGCTTAGTTTCAGATTTACAGAAGGCAAAAATTGAAGAGGTAAAAGAAATTACAGAAAGTGACCACAAGATAGTAATAGCAGAAATATGGATCAAATATATAATAGCAGTTAAAAGCAAAGCAGTAATTAAAAAAGAAGACAGTCAAGAACAGTATACTTATATGATCAAACAAAATTAGAAAATTAGGAAAATTATGCAAAAGAGCTACAAAATCAGTTAGAAATAAAAAAGATTCTAAAAGACATTCACAAGAAAAAACAAAATGAAAAGAAGAAAGTAAAGAAGATAAACAATATATGGAATATAATAAAGAAGCTATTATTATAGCAATAAATAAACATATATCTAAAAAAAAGTATTTAATATGATAACTAATAGAAGAAAAAGTCAGAAGAAACAATAATAAGAAAAAGGCATTGTCAAGTTACAGAAATTAATCAAGTATGCAAAAACAAAAAAAATACAAGCAGTAACAGAAAAAGAAAAAAATGAAGTAAATGAACAATTAAAGATACTAGGCAAGAAAATTGGTACAAAATTGCCAAAACTACAAAGACAATAGTCAAATGCATAGATTGAAGATATAAAGGTTGAAAAAAGCTACTACTAGAAAGAAAAAAGAAGAACTGGAAGCAAATACAAAAAAAACAAATAGAAGAGAATATAGTTAAATGATATAAAATGATCAGAACAGATCAGAAAAAAATGCTAGTGAGTCTTCTGAATAGGCCTTATAAGAAAATAGTACTTAACAGGTTTATTAAACAAATAGAAGAAAAAATGAATCTGCTAACAAGTTCAGAAGATGTCAGAGTAGGAGTAGCAGAACACTATAGAAAACAATTTAGGAAAAGAAATACAAGATTAGAAGAGATGTCAAAAGAATAGAAAGAAATATATAAACTATGAGAAGACATTAAAGAGGAATGGTATACAGAAGTTGAAAGAGAAATTGAAAAAAGAATAAGAAGAAACATTAAGAAAACTGAAAACAGCAACAGTTCCAGGCATATCAAATATAAGTTACATACTGATAAAGCGAGCAAAAAAAAAATACAAGAAGTATTTAGAGGCTTTGCAGACCTATATCTAGAAGAAAGAAAAATACCAATGAAATAAAAGATAGCATAAATTTACCCAATACCTAAAAATATAGAGTAAGAGTATAGTTTAAATAATATATAACTGATAGTATTAATAGAAACATTTAGAAAAGTTGTAACAAAGATGGTAACAAAAAGGCTTGCCAAAATATTTATGGAAAAAGAAATATTCAAAGGACCAAATTATGCAGGTCTTCTAGGCAACTTAACAGAACAACTAGTGCATATCCTCAACATAATAATAGAAGAAGCAAAAAAGAAGAGTAAAGAAGTATGAATACTTCTGCAAGACATGAAAAAAGCATTTGACTCAGTTTTACTTGAGAGTCTAAAATTAGCACTGCAAAGAATTAAAGTGCCTATAAGAACAATAAAATATATCCTGGATCTGTTTCATGAAAGACAACTAAAAATTATTACAGTCTATAGTCTAACAAAAAAGATAACAGCAGGTGATAGAATAGATCAAAGAGAAGTAATATCTCTATTAATATGGTGACTCTTCTATAATCCATTGTTAGAAAGAATACAAGAAGATAAAAACTTAAGATATATAGTAGAACAACAAATCAAAAAAGGAATGCAATAAAGGTGTAGTAACCTAGTAAAGTGGTCAGATTGTTAACTCTTTAAGTAGTAGGTTAGGTGTTCAAATCCTATCAATGGCAAAAATTTAGATAATAATCTATATAATAATTGTATTATGGCAACTGTTACTAATGATTGGGTTAGAATACCTATAATGGTGGTCACACCAGCATGACTGACAAGTCATGGAGCATCTGTATAAGTATGGCATTATACAAAGGAATGCAAATGACAAACTGAGTAGTGCAAACACTAAATAAGTCCTTGTGGCCATGTAAATCTGTTGAAATTAGGTAACAAGAAGTCTATTTGAGAAGATCCAAATAGAAAGGTAGCTGGATCTTTGACAGCCCTACTGTAAAGGCTAGTCTGGAAAAATAGATACTAAGGTCATAGTACCTGATCGTAGTAGTCAGATGGGCAAGAACCTTCAGGTTAAGAGTCTTGGAGGTACTACTAACTAGGCTGCTAAAACAAACTAAAGGAAAAGAATATCAGGCTGACCTGATATACTGATAGACTGATCATAGTTCTATATTGGCTATCTGGATTGGAAGTTTGATAAAAAGGCAGGTAAAAAGGCAAAAGTATACTAAAGTACTAGGGTTATGTTGTGAAGTAGATGCTGGGGTCTAAGTAAACTCTACAAGAGCATAGCAGTTTAATAGTCAGCTCTGATCACAAGTGTTGGTTTTGCTATAGCAATACCTAGGTTAGTTGTAAAAATAAGTACAGAAGGCTCTAGGGGTTTACCTTAAGGATAAATTAGTCCTAAGGTTAAAATGATGATCTAGGTATCTAGGTATAACTTAGTAAGTTAATACAGATTACAGATTCAGAGAGTTTAAAGTAGAACATCCAAGCAGAAGTGTTAGATATGACAATTGGTAGAGAACCTTTGGGCAGACTTCTTAAATAGGTAATATAGAAAAGGTACATGTATAGCCAATTGTACTTTCTTCTGTAGTAGTTTATTGAATTACAATATCAATAAGTAATTAATAAAAGTCAAAAAACCAAAGAGGTCACCTTAATACCAAAAAAAAAAAAAGAATGCAATACAGTAATATCACAAAATGCCACCAAGTAGCTATTGCATATGCAGATAATACAACATGAATTGCAAATAGTAAAAAGCAACTAATGGAAATATTAAAAATAGCAGAAGAATTTTTCAAGATGAATAATATAGAGATAAATAAATCCAAATCAAAGCTGCTGATAATGAATATAAAAGTAAAGAAAGAAAAAAAAGAAGTAAATTTTGAAGGAAGAAAATAGCAAAAGAAGCAAAGAACAAAATAGTTCACTTACTAGGAGTATGGCTAAATAACAGAATGAGTGAAGTGCTAGTAAAAAAGAAAGCTAAAAGAATAATCAGCCAAACAATAGGAGATCTTAAATACAAAAAGATAATAATAAGTCAGATTGTATATATAAACAATATGATAATAATACCAAAATTAAGTTATATGTTACAGCTAACAAAAATGTTAGAAAGAAGTATAAGTGAAGTACATCAACTAATAATAAGATTAGTGAAGCAAAAGAGCAACCTACAATGAATATTAAAAAACTGTATAATGGAATATAAAGATCTTGGAAGCTGCAAAATACTACAACAAGAATTAATAACAAAACAGATAAGTGGTCTATTAGCAAAACTAAATAGACAAAATAGTCTTAGATAGTTAACAAAACTAAAAATAACACAAGGTTGCCAGAGAGCAGGTTTAATGAAAGATATATAAAAAATAAAAAAGATGCTAGAAAATATAAAAAATTGAAAAAGTAACTTAGCTTGTTTGACATTGCTTAAAGCAAAGAAACTTAATATAAATATAAGAACAAAAGGCAACCTATGAACAATGTTTGGATATGGAATTAAAATAAAAAAACTTATAGATATGCGATTATGAGAAAAAAGTAATACTAGAATAAACAAAGCAGACTTAATATATCTAAGCCAACTGATAGATGCAAAAGGAAAGAGATTAATTATATAGCAGCAGTTAAAAAGTTACTAAGATCTATCAAGTAAAGAGAAAAAAGCAGAATAGTTCAAAGAGATAGAACAAGAAGTGCTTATTAGATCAGAAAATAGAGAAGTTAAAAGACAATTTAAAATAATCAAACAAAATACTTAAGTAATGTAGATAAAATATGAGTATATTTTAGAAGACAAAAAAAGAAAAAAATAGGTAGCACATGATGCACAAAACAATCAACAGTTAGAAAAGATAATTAAGAAAAAAAGAAAAAAATATTAGTAGAACATTGGCAAATGCAGAATAAAACAAGTGAACTAGCTATCAAAATTAGCAGATATAAGGGTTATATAAAAGAAGAAGAATACTGAAAAAATCCCTGTCAGCAGAGATAAGAGTAAATAACAGAGTCAATATAATTCCAGATGCATTGATATAAAAAGGCAGCAATATGATCAAAATAGTGATAAATCAAATAATAGAAATGATAAAGACAAATAAATCAGAGATAGAAGAACAGAAACTCAAAGAACTAAGAATAATAGAAGAGCTAGAAGCAGAGATAATCAGACAACAAAAGTTAAAAAATAGCATTAGTCAAGAAATAGTAGAAGTCTTAAGAAAAAATATAATAAGAAACAAAGACAAGTATATAATATACACAGATGAAGCAGCAAACTTAAAGACTAAAGAAGATACAAAAAGCAGAAATAGTATAGGTATAAGGTAGATACAAACAGACAAAACACAAGAATGATTAGAAGAAAAGATAGTATTAGGTCTAAAAGAATAATAAACATCAACAATGGCTAAGTTCATTGCAATATAGGTCATAATTCTAACAATACCAAGAGAAAAGCAAGTAGAAATATATACAGATAGCAATGCAGCAATAAGAAACATTAGTAGAGGTTTGGAGCAAGTATGCAAAAATAAGATTCTCAAAAAGAAGAATGCAATATAAATAATGAAAATTAGAGAGCTTATTATGACAAAGAACATTTAAATAGAGTTTGTTAAAGTTAAGAGTTATAGTAAAGATAAATGGAATGGTAAAGTGAATAATCTAGCAAAAAAAGGTTCAATAAGTAAAAAAATAATACAGGTTAAAAAAGTCAGTTGTGAAGAGATAGAGTACTGCTTAGAGTGGAAAAACAAACATACTGACATATCAGCAAAACTGCTATGCAAATTAATAACAAATACAAGGTTAGGAGTAGAATAGAAAGAAACAAAAGCAATTAAGAGTTTAGAACCAAAAACAGAAGCTATGATTTATGATTGAACATACTTTTGGAATAGACTGAATATATCTAAAAGAGTATATTGCACAACAAAAAGAAATAGTGCCAAAAGAAGTATATTTATAAAGTGCATAATAGATAAACTTCTAACTCTAAAAGAACTTAACAAAAGAAGACCAGATATGTATACAATGATGAAATGCCAAGTGTGTTAAGATAAAACAAAAGAAACACAAACATATTTGGCAGCATATAATGGACAAATAAATCTGTAAAAAAGAATACAAAAAGTAACCATTACAACAGCCCAAAAGGAGTTAAAGGAAGAAGAAAAAGTTCGAATTTTCTATATGTATTATATACAACACTCTTCAGAAAAACAGAAGCAGAGAAAATTAAAATAAGAAAGGCACTAATTAAAGGTCTTATTTCAAAAGAAACACAGAACAGGTTGAGGCAGCTTCTAAGTACAAAATCAAGATAGCAGTTTATGAATACAGTAGCAAGAACAGTCTGAAATATATTCTATGAACAAGTATAAAGGATCTGATATAAGAAGATTAATAAATGAGAGAAAAATAAAGAAATAATAGGTAGGATAAAAAGAAGAAAAAGAAAAGAAAAGAAAACACCAAGTAAAAAAGAAAAGCCAAATCAGCAAGCTATAGAAGAAAAAAAAAGAAAAAGCAAAAAAAAAAAGAAAAACAAATTAAAAAAGAAGTACAGAAAACAATTTTAGAGCTTGTCATAAAAGAGAGAAGACCCTTTCATTATGGACTTTAAGTAGTTAGATAAGTGGCTTACTTCTGCTTAAAGTAATACAGCAGGTTGCACTTAAGTATCATCAAGATGGCCAGGTGATGCTAGGTTTAGTTGTTAGAAATATTTATGTAATTGCAAATGTAATTTCAAAATCTTAATAAAGTACTAGCATGACTGCTTAAGAGAAAAAAAAAATTACATACAAATTATATAAATTTTACAAAAACTTAATCTTAATTCAAATATTCTTTAATTAAAACTATTATAAAATCTTCTTATTATAAATATCTTATTATATATTAACTAAAATTATTAACTTTCAAATATTTAAATTTAAACTATATTTTGGGATTTTTTTTGTTAATAAGCAGTTAATCACTTAGTTAAACTGCTAATTTTTTTATTAATTAATAATATTTTAAGTATATACATAGTTTATAAAAATACAACTAATTATATATACAAGTTTAGTTATTATTTATTTAAGAGTTTCATCTAAAGTTACCTACTATTTGCTATACCAAATTTTGCTTATAGATGTTCTATTTAAACTTTCTAACTTACCTAATTAGTATCTGTATATCTTTAATTATTTTATTCTAAAGCTGATTAATTCTGTTACTGCCTTCTATTAAGAACTATTTAAGTTTAACATAATTCCTTTTTGTACTATTATCTAAACTATAGCAATGCCTGTTACTTGGCAGTAAGATGCTAAGAACTCTTTTGTTAAGTTACTTACCTACTCTACAAATCTTAATAGAGTTATGTTTTTGCAAAGTTTACTCATATCTCAATACTTATTTATAGCATATTCTTAGTACTTTAGTATATCTTTGCTCTGTTTTTAAACTTCTAATTTAAATAGTTTAGAAAAACTATAACCTGTATTTGATATATTAAGTTTGACTAATATTCTTTTTTTCAGTTTAATTTAGCAGTCTAATTGATAGTACTTCTTATTTAGAGGTTTTTGTTTATCTGATTTCTCTGTATTAGTATCTGTTTTCTTAGTTTAGTTTTTATAATAATATTGTTAAAGATTCATATTACCTTTTTACTTAGGTTTTTCTAAATAAGCTTAGTTTTTTCTAGTTTTACAAATTTATATAACTACAAGAACTTATCTTAAATTTGCACTGCCTGGTATTAGTTTGTATTTCTTTGTATAACTAAAGTTATACAAATAGCTCATAACCTGTTAATTATGCTAATATAATTATAGTTACAAGTATCTTATTCCAACTAATTAACAGAATGTTGTTATCATAATACAATTTAAGTATTATATAGATAATTATTCAAATTTTTACTATTGATAGATTTTGAACTTACAATCTACCACTTGAGAGTTGATAAGTTATTTCTTTACTAAGTTACTACACTTTATTTTATTAGAAACAAAATACTTTTTAACAACTTATCAAAAATATCTAATTTAAATACTTATTATTCTTTTTTTATTTAATCTTAAATTGCTTATACTATAATTAATATAAAAATACTAAATATTTACTTTAATGCTTACTTTATTTTTACAATTCACAAAACACTTTTATTAATAAAATTACTAATTTTCTAAACTTATTAAACTTTTTAAAAGCTTTATTATATACAATAACATAAATTTTTAAATTTAAAACTTTTTTTTAACTTTATTATATATAATACAATACTCTTATTTATTTAAATATAATAATTATTAACTAATATAAACAACTTTAACTTATTCTAAAAAAACTATTTAACAATTTTTTTTGTTGTTAAAATAAGATTATGTTTTTAAATTTTTATTAGTATATATTGTTATAACTTATACAACTTAATATTATATATTATTTATTACTCTATATATTTATTTATAATATAAAACTTAAATATATTTATTTATAATCTAAGCCTACTAAAGTTATTATATTGTATTCTACTTACATTTAATCTGTGTTTTTGCTTCATATTTAATTATATTAGATAACCTATATATTCTTTTATTTTTTTAACAACTTTTAAATTAGTTTATCAAATTGTTTACTTTTTTTAAGCTCTTATCTTTGTATATTTAAAGAATATCTTTCTAGTATTTATTTTAAGCTAAAAACCTACTGCTACTGCCAACTTTTTAATTCAAATACTGGTAGCATATATATTTAATCAGATTTTTGTTACTATTGCTAATTTGAAATCTTTCTAGTTTTAGTATTATCTTCAATAAGTTGTATATCTAATTTGCTTTTTAAGTAGTTTCTTTTATAGTTTTTTAACATTATGTTTTAAGTAATTACAAATTAACTTTTTCTAATTATGAGTTATCATAATATTTTTATTATTTCTAATTAGAAAATTTTAATTTATTTGATATAGCATTTATATTAATATGTTTTATTTGTTTTATTATAAACTTCTTTATAAATGTAACTAAAATTCAAATTTTGTATTTTTGGAATATACAAAACAAACTATAGTTTCTATACTTATAGTTACTTTCTATTTTAGATATTTAATAGTGCCAAAGATGTTTTTAATTTAAAAATAATTAATTTTTGCTACAAATTTTTTTTGCATATACTGCATTGCTTATTATTTCAGTTTATATTATCTTCTAATTAAATAGTTTATAATTTAACTAATATATTGATGCTGTTCTGTTTTCAAAGAACTTATTTATATAATTTTTTATGTAATAAAAATAACTTTGCATAAATCTAAGTATCTTAATACAAGTTCTAAATATTTTAAATATAAATAACAAATATTATAAATAATGTCACTAATTGTCTTTACACAATTTTTATTATATCAAATATAGTATCATTTAATGTTATTCAAATTTTTATTACTTCAAGTATAGTATTAATTAATGTTATTTGAATTCTTATTATTTAAGTATAGTATCAAGTAATATTGCTTAAATTTTTACTACTTTTGCTAGATAAAAAGATATATAAAGGGTACCTTTTCTTTTTCTTTGCCAATTTTAAATTTCTATACTTTGATCTAGATTCTATTACCTTAATCTTTAACTTATAAATATAATATTTTTCTTTTAGAATAATTTTTACAAACAAAGTTATTACTATATGTTTGTTTAATAAAGTTTAATTTATATACTGTTGTTATAGAATGATTTATTATTATTTTATTAGTAGTTATTATTATTATTATTATATTATTATTATTATATTATTATTAGTTAGTATTAGTTATTTTATTGTTGTATTATTATTATTAGTAGAAGTTGCCGGAACATTCCGGTTGATTAGTAATCGC
>CAJVQA010000537.1:0-32997 GCA_910591915.1 Cetraspora pellucida
TTATATTTTTTAGTATTTAATGCTTCTTTTTTATAAATTTTTGCAGGGTATTAAAAATATAACTTAAAGAAGATCTTGATTCAAAGTTAAATTCTTCTTTATTATATTCTTTAAGTTAAAAAACTGACCCTGTATTTTATATACTATAATTGGTTAAAATCTTTTTTTTTTCCACTTGAGCAGTCTTGCTGGTCATCTTTATTATATATTTTTGTATTACATACATACAAATTAGTTCATAAATTCTGGCCCAATATCCTGCGAGTGCTTCTATAAGTTCCTATAAGTGATCTGCCTGCACTAACTATCTAATTTCAAAAGAAATTAGAGTATATCAGGGGTTGCATCTGACCACTGCTCTACAATATAATATTACCAATCTGATAACATCTTCTTATAGAGAAGTGAACAAAAACAAAAAAACTTAAATAAAAAAAACACAGAGGTATAAGGGTAGACGGTAAAAGATACAAATGCAAGAAATAAAAAAGGAAAAGGAAAGAAGTGAGAAACAAAAAAAAGGATATATGTGACTCTCACCACACAACTATCAGATAGTCACAATTATAAGCCTGTGTTGGGCTTTTAAAAATTATAAACTATACTAAATAGAAATAACTCTACTATTTTTCTATCTACTAGAATATTTAACAAAAACCATGTAAGATAAAACTTTGACTTGAATGTAGAGAATTGGCATGAGTACTGATTAGTTTGAAAACAGTATTTCACAGAGTTTCAGCAGTTCAAGGCATATGTATAAGTCATGTTTGTATTGCTGTATTGTTTATACAATCTTGATTAGAAAGTAGATACTGCTAACTGTTTTAGTATTTTACATATCGATCTTTTGGAGGAAGTAAACTGAATTACCCACTTTTTACAAAATTTTCCTTAAAAAAAAAGAGAAGGTGTAAGGTGAACCAAACTATAGCTTTTGTGATTGCTTAATTCTTCTAAGAGTTCTTTGTAGGTTTTACAGTTGTATAGAACTAATATATCCAACACTGTTGTTTACTTTATGAAAGACTTTTGGCTTTCACCAACTACTTCTTCTATGGTTTCAGAGCTTCTTTAAACCATCATCACAAAGTGATAGCTTCTTTTTTAACTCTATTTCAATGCCCACTATGCATGCCTAGTGCTCCAGATAAGTTTTTATAAGGTTTAATATATTAACTATATCATTTTTTTGTAGTTCAGCATTTTGGAAGATTTGGTTCAGATGATCGTTAAAAAGAGTGTTAAAATCTTTCTTTAAAAAATAAAGAAATTTTTATTAAGTAAAGATTTTTTATACTTTTAAATAAAGTTGTAGAGCTTTTTTTTCTAGTTCTAATGATAGTAAAATCATCAAGATTGGACTTGTCTTTGGCAAAATATTCATGTTTAAAGATGTGCTCTTAAGGATCTGCAAAGTGAATGTTATATCAAAGTTGTTTACAATTTTTGTGTAACACTCACTTTGCAGATCCTCAAGATCACATCTTTAAACATGAATATTTTGCCAAAGACAAGTCCAATCTTGATGATTTTACTATCATTAGAACCAAAAAAGAAAGTCCTACAACTTTATTTAAGAGTATAAAAAATCTTTACTTAATAAAAATTTTTTTATTTTTTAAAGAAAGATTTTAACCAATCATATTATATAAAATGCAAGGTCAGTTTTTTGACTTAAAGAACATAGTAAAGAAAAGTTTAACTTTGAATCAAAATCTTCTTTAAGTTATATTTTTAATACCTTGCAAAAATTTATAAAAAAGAAGCATTAAATACTAATAAATATAAATCTCTCTTTAAAAAAAAATTTTCTTTTTATTTTTTTAAATAAATCAAAATTAAATAAATTTTTTTCATAAATTTATATATAAATTGAGGTACATCAAGTCATTTGACCTATAATTAAAATATTTTGAACTTCTGTAAATGGAAATGTCTCTTGTCTGATAGTGGATTGTAGAAGAAATTGAAAGAACTAAAAAAAAAAATGTTTTTTTGTTGTTACAGAAGATAGAAATAAAGAAACACTATAGAAAAAACTATTATTAGAAAGAAAAAAAAAATTGAGAATAAATACAAGAAAGCTAATAGAAGAGAATATTGATGAAAAATATAAAATAATCAGAACAGATTAAGAAAAGATGATAGCTAGTTTTCTAAATAGGCCTTATAAGAAAATATTACTTAACAGATTTATTAAATAAGTAAAAGAAGAAACAAAGCTATAGACAGGCCCAAAAGGTGTTAGAATAGAAGTAGCAAAACATTACAAAAGCAATTTAGAAAAAAAAATACTAAGTTAGAAGAGATTTTTAAAAAATAGAAAAAAATATATAAACTGCAAAAGAGCATTAAAGAGGAGTAATATACAGAAGTTAAAAAAGAAATTAAAAAAAAAAGAATAAGAAGAGGTGTTAAAAGAACTAAAGATAGGAACAGATTTAGGCATATTAGGCATAAGTTATATTCTGATAAAGTGAGCAGAAAAGAAATCACAAAAAATATTTAGAGGTTTTGTAGACCTGTATTTAAAAGTAAGAAAGATACTGACCAAATAAAAGATAGTGCAAGCTTATCTAATACTAAAAGATGTCGAGTGAGAATATAGTCTAAACAATATTTAACTAATAGCATTAATAGAAACTTTTAGAAAGGTTGTAACAAAAGTGATAATAAAAGGCTTTTCAAAGTGTTTATAGAAAAAGAAATACTTAAAGAACTAAACTATGCAGGCATTTTAGGCAACTTAATAGAACAACCAGTATACATTCTAAATATGATAATAGAAAAAGTGAAAGAAAAAAATAAAAAAGTATAGATACTCTTGCAAGACATAAAAAAGACATTTGACTCAGTTCTATTTGAGAGTTTAGAATTAGTATTACAAAGAATCAAAATACTTAAAAGAACAATGAAATATATCTTGAACTTATTTTATAAGAGGCAACTTAAAATTATTACAGCTTATGGCCTAACAGAAGAAATAATAGCAAGAGATAACATAGATTAAGATGAAGTAATATCTTTATTAATATGGCATCTTTTTTATGACTTACTATTAGAAAGCATACAAGAAGATAAAGACTTGGATTATACAGTAGAGCAGTGAATCAAAAAAGACATGCAATGCAGCAATACTACAAAGTATCATCAAGTGGCTATTGCATATGCAGATAACACAATGTGGATTGCAAACAGTAAAGAACATCTAATGAAGATATTAAAAATAGCAAAAGAATTCTTTACAATAAATGATTTAGAGATAAACAAAGCCAAATCAAAGTTGCTAATAATGAATACAAAAGCAAAGAAAAAAGAAAGAGAAGTAATTTTTGGAAAAAACAAAATAATAGAAAAGTCAAAGAACAAGATAGTCTGTTCATTTGGAATATAGCTAAATAACAGAATAAGTAAAGTGTTAATAAAGAAAAAAGCAAAAAGAATAATTAGCCAAACAGTAAGAGATCTTAAATATAAAAAAATAACAATAAGTCAAATCACATATATAAACAATATAATAATAATATCAAAATTAAGTTATATGCTACAATTAACAAAAATGTTAGAAAAAAGTATAAGTAAAATACATCAACTAATAATAAGTTTGATGAAGCAAAAAAGCAACCTGCAAAAAATATTAGAAAATTGTATAATAGAATACAAAGATCTTGGAAGCTATAGAACATTATAACATGAATTATTAATAAAACAAATAAGTGGCCTATTAGCAAGACTAAACAGATTAGACAGTCTTGGACAGTTAACAAAATTAAGAATAACACAAGGCTGTCAAAAAGCAGGATTATCAAAAGATCTATGAAAAATAGAAAAGATGCCAAAAGATGTAGAAGGTCAAAAAAATAACTTGTCTAATATTATTGAAAGCAAAAAACTCAATATAAATATAAAAACAAAAGGTACTTTATGGACAATGCTTGAATATAGAACCAAAGTAAAAAAACTTATAGATATATAATTATAGAAAAGAAATAGAACTAGAATAAATGAAACAGACTTAATATACCTAAATTAGCTATTTGATACAAGTAGAGAGAGGTTGATTATATAGCAACAGCTAAAAAGTTACCAAGACCTATTAAGTAAAGAAAAAAAAGTAGAGTGGTTCAAAGTAATAAAACTAAAAGTACTCAGTAGACCAAAAAGCAAAAAAGTCAAAAAACATTTTAGAACAAATAGATAAAATATCCAAGTAATGCAAATAAGATGGGAGTATATTTTAGAAAATAAATAAATAAAAAATAAATAGCACATAGTGCACAAAATCATTAACAGTTAGAAAAAGTAGTTAAAAAGAAAATGAAAAAATATTAGTAGAACATTGGCAAATGCAGAACAAAGTAAATGAACTAGCTATCAAAATTAACAAATATAAGAGTTATATAAGAAAAGAATACTTAAAAGATAGCTGTCAGCAGTAGATAAAAATAAATAACAGAATTAGTGCGATTCTAGATGCATTAATAAAAAAGGCAGCAACAAGATCAAAATAGCAATAGACCAAATAACAGAAACAATAAAAGTAAACAAGCCAGTAATTGGAAAACAGAAACTCTAAGGACTAAGAATAATAGAAGAGCTAAAAGTAAAGATGATTAGATAACAAAACTTAAAAGAGAACATTAGTCAAGAAATAATAGAAGTCTTGAGAAGAAATATAATGAAAAATAAGAATAAGTATATAATATATATAGACAAAATAGCAAACTTGAAAACTAATAAAGATACAAAAATTAAAAATAGTATGAAGTAGTAAAGGATCAGGAATATGTCAATCAAACCCAACATACTGGACAGGTTATAGTATTCTTTACAGCTGTGCAAGCTGAGCTTAAAATGATAAGTGACTTTATAGAAGACAATACAAATACTATCTCTATTTCCAATACTTTATCTCCTACTAAGATAGATAAATATTATATCAAATTCTTAAAACAAAACAAGTTACCTCAAATCATTGAACCTGTTATATTTAAAATATTCATTCAACATCTACATCTAAATAACTTTTTTAATCTAATAAAAATATTTATAAATTTTAAAAAAACAGAATTATATATCTATTTAAAAACCATAGACCAAACATTATCAAATTATACAAAAATAGATTCTTCTCTTTATAGTACATATAGTTATTTATCATTACTAACACCTTTCAATTAGACAATTTCTAACACAAATTTTACTGATCTCTTTACATCCAATCAACCAATCTATTCAAATATTACTTCTACACCTTCTTCTATTTCATTAATAATTACATCTGAACATACTTTTATTTCAATTAAAATTGTTTAATAAACATAAATAGTTTCTCTCAACCCAACAAAAATCCTTCCTTAATAGAACTCTTACAAAAAAACAACTTTAATATCTTTGAACTTTCTAAAACACATTTATTCTATAAAGAAAAAAAAATCTTTAATAACTAAATTCAAAATTATACCAGTTTTTGGAGCTCATATACAAATTCTTACCAAGCTGGTATTGATATCTTTGTACACAAAAAAATTTCTAAATATATTATCAAATCTCATAATTACAATAGTCACATAATTGGACTTAACTTCTATTTCAAAAACATATCTATCAGACTTCTTCAAATATATTTTCTAACTTATGAGAAAAAACAACTTCGTAAAAAAATTCAAGGCCATTTAATTTCTTTTACCCAAAATAACAAATATAAGCTAATTATTATAGAAGACTTAAACAGTGTTCCAAATCCAAGAATTAACAGATCTTCTTCAAAAAAACCATTAATTCCAAAAAGCCAAATAATTCAATATCTAATTAGCTTCTAATTTAAAAATATTTATTGCACCTTCTATTCCAATATATCAAATTTCACTTTTAGTCATAACAACATCCAAAGCTGAATCGATCAAATATGAACCAACTTATCTATCACTAATATTGACTATTGTTAAGGGTAGATTTGACCCTAGGACCTTGAGGAAATGTTGTGTAATGACCATGATCTGCACCACGAAAACTGTCATACTATGATACCCGCGACTCAAGACAAATTAAGCTCCTCATTAAGTGACGGTGCCAATCCATTAAAGAAAAAGCCACCTGCCCGATTTGGAATCCAACTGTCAAGGTAATATTACCTTGACAGGAAAAGTCTGTGGCCGTGTCAATGCATCGTCATATGTTGAATTGTATGCCGTTGTGGGATGATGCTAAGGTAATGACAGATGAGTTGTAAGAAAAAAAGAAAAGTGTTAGTAAAAAAGGGAAAAATGGTCTCTAACAATGAGAAAAAGGGTGTCAAAGCCGTGTCCTAAGTTCCCTCTTTTTTTCTTCAAAAAGGTTCTATAAAAAAAGTGCTTTCCCGCTCTATAGTAAAAAGAGTTCTGCCCTCTTGTAACCTGAATCACCTTTAACTTGTAACCTGGCCTAAAATAATTAATAAAGTTTTTATTAATAAACTGCTAACTAAACTGTCAAAATAAATAAATAAATAAAAAACCCTACGCTCCTTTAAACTCCCCTGGTAATGTTCTTAAGGCCACCATAGATCAGTGCCAAATCAAATCTGCCTCACCTGCCTTGAGCGACATTACGTGACGTCAACGAATTTGAAGCGACAATTCGTCACATTCCTTCTTGTCCCTATAGTGCCATTCCCATTCCCTGTAGCCCATATCACTATATAAAAATTCTTCCAATTGGCACAATTGAATCTGATCATCAAATTATAACTCTTAAAATCTCTATTATAATCAATAAACCCAAACCTCATAAACAACATAAGCATAAAGTTTTTCTTTAGAAAAACTGTACTAAAAAAAATCTTAAAAACTATAATGAACAAACTACCAAAAATTTTTAACACTTATCTTCAATAATCTTATTAATCTCAAACCAAAACCAACTTAATATCACATAGAACAAAATCTATAAAATATTAATTAAGGCTTCTACTAAACATATTTCTTTCAAAAAAATTAAAACTATTAAAGAAATTCATGATTTTTCATTATCAAAACATTTATCACTTTTTTTCTATTACAAAGAGATTCAATTTCTTAAAAATCATATAAATTCAACTAACTTTAATATATTACTTACCAACTACTAAATCAAATATTCAGATTGTATATTTCAATTAACATTACCTCCATTAACTCAGATTAAAGAAGAATTTCAAACTATCAAAACTACACTTAATCATCAATATCAACAGTCAATCTATAATAAAATTAAAAAAAAAATAGAAGAATTAAACAAATCATTCAAAGAAACATCTAAACTTTTCTACAAAAAAATACTTGAAAGATATAATAACATCTATATAGATAGACTACTTCTTAACAATAACCTTCTCACAGAACATGATGAAATACTAAATGCAATTAAACATTATTTTACAGAATACTTTAAAACTAAACCTCTTGAAACTATTTCATCAACATCTGAATTCTACTCTCTTTATGAACCATATCCTAAACTTGAAATCCATTATCAAAATCTTATTCAAGAAATTACTAAACAAAAATAGCAAAATATTATCTTCAATTTATCTAATTAAAAAGCAGCAGACCCTTTAGAAACCTGCTATAAATATATAAAATATGCTAGTTCAAAAGCACAAAACATTTTCTGACTCTTTCTAAATAAATGTTTTCATCTACAAAAAATTCTTTCAGATTAGAAATCTTCTAATATATTCATAATTTTTAAAAAATCTAATTGGAACTATACACTAAATTAAGTTTACCTAATTTCCATAATAGAATTTTTCAAAAAAACCTTCACTAAAATATTTACTAATTATTTAGACAGCATTATCTCTTATAACAACTTTCTATCAAATCTAAATTTTGTAGCTTCAAAAAACTCCTCTACACATCTTCTTATACAAATTCTCTACAACACAATTGAACATTATATAACTACTAACAAAGAAGCCTGGATCCTTTTCCAAGATATGTTTAAGACTTTTAATAAAATTAATATATCAAGACTCCAAGATATTTGTAAAAGAATAGAAATTTCTTTAACAGAAATTAACCTAATTACAGAACTACATTCTCATTGATTTGCTAAAGTAATTACTGCTTATAGTCTTATCTTGCAAATACTAATTAACTCTGAAATTGACAAGGCAAAACATATTTACCTTTCTTATAGAAAATTTATTATAACCCTATTTTCTATTTTATTCAAAAAAAATACCAAAACTATTTATTAAAAATTTCATATTAATCTTCTATTGATATCATAACTAATACAACATCTTCTTCAATAACAATTCTACTATTGGCTTTTATAGATAATACTACTTGGCATTGTAAAAGTGCAAATATAATGCAAAATATTATAAATGATATCTCTAAATTATACAAATTCAATAATATAAAAATTAATACTAACAAATCAGACCTACTTTATATTAAATCCAAATTTCTATCAAATTCAATCTTCACTCTTTCAATGAACTAACAAAACATTTTATCCAGAAAATCACAAGGTGTAATTCAATATTTTGGCATTTTTTATAATGACAAAGGATCTTTTAAACCAACACTTGACCAAATTCAAAACAAAATCAAAAGCTTTCTAACTTTTATTCAATACAAAAAAATAACATTCTCACAAATTTCATCATTTTTTAACTTAATTTTACAACTTTTATTAGAATATCTACTTCAAATTATTATTTTTTTTTTTTTTTATTATTAAAGCCGATGTTATCGGTAGCTACTGCCTTTATTTGTGTTTTTAATCAATGCATTATATATGACTTGTACAAGGTAAGTGTGCAACTAGCCATACATGTAACTTTTGGTTACCTATTTAAGTAGTCCACCTAAGGGTTCTACACTAGCTGCCATGCCTGTAACCTACTAGGAGGGTACCTATTTAAACACTCTGATCTTTATACTACACCCAGGCAAGTAACACCTGGTTCCTATACAACTAAGTGCCATCTAACTCAACATTTGGCTTCCTCTTTTGTACATCTGTCAAGCCGTTAAACATTTCAGAATACATCACCTGACTGTAAGGTTCAGGTGTACCCCTTTGTTAACTACCTACCTACTCTACAGAACATTAACAAGGCTAGCCCTTGTAGAGTTCACCCAAACCCCAGCACCTACTTCACAGCATATCCCTAGTACTTATAGTATACCCCTGCTTTGTCACCAGACTCCCAATTCAGATAGCTCGGTAGGACTATGACCTGTTCTTGGTATATTGAGCCGGCCTGATATCCTTTTTCTCCGGTTCGGTTCCAGTGGCCTGGTTGGTGATACCCCTCACCTGAGGTTCTTGCCCGTCTGGCTCCTCCACATTGGTATTCGTTTCCTAGATCTAGCCTTTATAGTGGTACTGTCGAAGATCTGTGTTACCTCTCTACTCAGATCTTTCCAAGTAGGCTCCAGTTTCCCAGTTCTACAGATTTACACGGCCATAGGGACTTATTTTAGGTTTGCACTGCCTGGTACTGGTTTGCATTCCTCTGTGTAACCAAGGTTATACAGATGCCCCATGACCTGCCAGTCATGCTGGTGTGACTATAGTTACAGGTATCCTATCCCAACTGATCGACAAAATGCCGTCGCCGTAATACTGTCTATGTATTACATAGGTGATTATTCAAATTTTCATCATCAGTGGGTTTTGAACTTATAATCTACCACTTGGGAGGTTGACAACTTATCCACTTCACTAAGTCACCACACCCCTCAAATTATTTCAATTCACACAAATACACAATTTAAATTCTCTTGCCTTTTCACTATTCATACTAAAAAAATGCTCTTTTTAGCAAAAAACATTAACAATATAATTCTTACTAATCTACTTACCTTTAATTTACCAATCTTTAATAACATTATTCAAAAAGTTAGTGCAGCTAATACTAAATGAATATTTAACATATTACCAATTTTTAAAAACATTAGTATCTAATGAATTAAAGAATAACTAACCAAAATATGATCATCTCAACTTTCATCAAATACTCTAACTAAACATTATTAAAAAATGCAAAATTACACTTTACTTTTTTATCTTTTCCAACTAGCTTTAAATAACATCTTACTCTTAATTATCTTACAAATTTCATTTTTACTCTTATTAATATCAAAAAATACTCATATTATCTATAACATTCTTCCTATTAACTTATTCACATCTACTATCAATAGTTTTAGAAATAACAAAATTATCTTTTTTGAGCAAATTACAACTGCAAACAACAAAAATATTCTCTTATTGAACAATATCTATTTATATACAAACAAACCTAATAAAGGTTATCAACCAAAATGGTTTACTCAAATTTTACATCTAAACCAATTTAATATCATAGCCCAAACTTAGTTTCATATAAACCTTCCTATTACCAATACTTTTCTTAATACAATTAAACTAATATCACCACTCTCATCTTCAAACTCTCACTACTTTTATCATATACACTACACAAATAACCAAACATCATATATCTCTCAACAAACCTTTCTATAACAATTATTATTCTTTGAAATTTCTATATTCACTTTAGAATTCTTACAACTACTACCAACTACTAATTATCTAAAAACAAACTTTTATTTATTTTTTCTATCTTATAATATAGCTATCAAATCAAAAGATTCAATAACTATTCAAATTGACTTTAAAGAAATCTTAGCTCTAATTCATATACACAATACTACTATTGCTCAATTGATTTTATCAATAAAATTACAAATACCACTTCTATCATATGAAGCTAACTCATTCAATAATTTATCAACACACCATCATATCAAAAACAACTAACTGATTTAAGTTACCTTATTACTCAACTTAACACAGATAAATTATATTTTTATACTGATGGATCAATTAAAAATCTACAAACTCCAAAAACCAAATATGGCATAGAATGGATTTGTAAATATGATACATCTATAAAATTCAATGCAGCTATACAATCATATCCTAACTCAACTCACATTGAATTTGAAATAATTCTTATTTTCTTATTTGCAGTTCTATTTAACATTCTTTTAAATATTTACATCAATAATATAACTGCAATTAGAAACCTTGACTCTATCACTGACTCTAAACTTATACAAATCAAAAATTGGAATACTATTTACTATATTAACTATCTTAAACATCTTAAAAACATTACTACTACTTTTTACAAAGTTAAATTACACTCTACAGACTCTTTTCATAACCAAGCAGATTCACTTGTCAAACAAAAAACTAAAAACTTATTTTTAAAATTAACAACTCAAAATTTAATATTCCAAATTATTTTATATAAAATAACTATCTAATTCTTTTTAAAGTTCGCACCTTCATCAAAAACTCTATAACTATTCATGAAATTGACAAATGGTCAAACTTAAAATTTTTTCAAAACATCACAAATATCAAATGATTATTAAAATTTAAAATCATCTTTTTACTTGAAAATAACTTATAAAAATACTCTTTTTATATCAAAATTCTTACTAATAACTTACCAATTATGCAAAATCTTAATATCTGTTACTCATATCTTTATACTACTTCAAATTGCTCTTACTATACAAATATTGAAGATACTTTTTATTTATTTTTTTGTTCTAGTAATACTATAAACATTCTACAATCATTTAAAAATACAATACAAGATACTTTAATATCATTAAAAATTACTAACATAACTTCAACAACTTTACTAAATATTCTTTTAAATTTTACACTCAATACATCAAATTCTTAATTCAAACATATATTATATATCATTACTAAAACCTTTACTTCTACTACTTACAAAAATATCAAAACACTTATTAATAAACAAACTGATAATCTCCTACTCCAACTCTTAAACAATTATTAAACTGGTTTTATCAAGATCTTTGATTTACTCACAATACATACCAACACTAATAGGAAATATTCTGTAACATTATATCAAAATCTAAACATACCAAAATTTACTTACTAATTCTCCAAATAATACAACAATCTCTTCTCAAACTATAAATACTAACCCTTTTATTATTAAATAGTTCATACAAGGTTATTTACTAACTACTTGTATTCAATAATGTTTAGACAATTACTTGAATGTCTTCTTCAACCTATCCTAGCTAGAACCTAATTTAAAATAGTTAACTATAGCACTTATAAAAAATAGGAAATATAATGTCACATTAAGTGCCAATTTGTAGCACAAATATAATTTAGAAATCTTTAATTTTAGAACTTATGATTCTATATATACAAAGTTTCTACTTGAATATTATATTAATAAAAAAAAAAAAAAAAAAATAGTATAGGCATAGGATGGGTGCAAACAAATAAAACACAAGAATGTTCAGAAGAAAAATTAATACTAGGTTTAGAAGAATAACAACCATTAACAATAGCAGAATTAGTAATGATATAGGTAGCAATCTTAACAATACCAAAAGAAAAACAAATAGAAGTATATACAAATAGTAATGCTGCAATAAGAAACATTAGTAAAGGTTTAAAACAAGCAAATAAAAATAAAATTCTCAAAAAAAAATACAATATAGGTAATAAAAATCAAAGTTCTTATTAGAACAAAAAATATTCAAATAGAGTTTTTTAAAATTAAGAGTTACAGTAAAAATAGATAGAATAATAAAGCAAATAATCTAGCAAAAAAAAATGCAACAAATAAAAAAATAATAAAGGTTGAAAAAGTCAGTTGTGAAAAGATAAAGTACTATCTAGAGTAGAAAAACAAACATACTAACATACTAGCAAGACTGCTTTGTAAGTTAATAACAAATACAAGATTAAAAGCAAAATAAAAAGAAATAAAAGCAATTAAAGAACTAGAATCAGAATCAGAAGTTATAATTCATAATTGAACATACTTTTGGAAAAAACTAAAGACAACTAAAGGAGTACACTGCATAATAAGAAGAAGTAATGTTAAAAGAAGTGCATTTATAAAGTATGTAATAAATAAACTTCTAATATTAGAAGAACTTAATAGAAGAAGACCAAAAATATATATAACAACAAAATGCCAAATATGTTAAGACAAGTTAAAAAAAACACAGATGCATTTGGTAGCATGTAATGAACAAAGCAATCTTTGGAAAAGAATTTAAAAAGTAACTATCGCAACAGACTGGAAAAGATTGAAAGAAAAAGAAAAAGTTTGAGTTTTTCTATATATATTATATATAGTGCTTTTTGGAAAAACAAAAGCAGAGAAAGTAAAAACAAAAAAGATATTAATTAAAGGTTTTATTCTAAAAAAAACATAGAACAGACTAAGGCAGCTTTTAAGCATAAGATCAAGGCAGCAATTTATAACCAATATAAAAAAATTAACAAATATAAGAAAAATAAAGAAATAATAAATAGAATAAAAAAAAGAAAAGGAAAAAAAAGAAAGGCATTAAATAAAAAAGAGAAATCAAATTAGTAAAGAATAAAAGAAAAAAAAGTGAAAGTGAAATAAAAAGAAAAACAAATTAAAAAATGTACAGAAAATAATTTTAAACTTGTTATAAAAGAAAGAAAACTTTTTCATTATGAACTTTAAGTAATTAAATAAGCAGCTTACTTCTGCTTGAAGTAATGCAGCAGGTTGCACTTAGGTACCATTAGAGTGACTAGGTAATGCTAGACTTAAATGTTAAGGATATTTATATAATTGCAAATATAATTTTAAAATCTTAATAAAGTATTAATATAACTGTTTAAGGAAAAAAAAAATATATTTATATATATATATGCTAATAAAATCTAAGAATATAACCTTATCTTAACATTAAAAATAATAATAATATTTATATTTTATGTTACTAATTACTTAAAACAAAGCAGATTAATAAATATATAAAAAGTAGAAAGATTTATTTTATAATACTATGATACTATAATGTTAGAGTATTATGACTAATTAAAATTTAAGATCAGATGTAATATATAGATTATTTTTTTGTATAACAAAAATAATAAAATTTTAAAAAATTAATTATATCTTAAGGGTAGAATACAATATAGATTATTTCTATATATAATTAAAAAATAAAAAAATTTTATATAATAATTACAAAATATATTACTAATAAAACTTGTTTATTTTTTAATTAATTAATAAAAAAATTTTATAATATTATAAATAAAATTATTTATCTATTATAATAAAATTTTGAACTATTATATTATTTTAAAAAAATATACTTATATATATAATAAAGTTTGCCAAGTTAGTACAAAATTGGATAATTTGATTGATTAATTTATGTAAATTTATAAGTTAATTTTATTATAGACTAATGTTTAAAAATTCATATCTTGATAAGTTTTTATCTAATTTTAATAATTTTATTATCATTAAAATTAAATAAACCTATTTAAAGTAGTGTGGTAACTTAGTGAAATAGTTAAGTTGTCAACCACCTAGTGATAGGTTGGAAGTTCAAAATCCATTAATAGTGAAAATTTGAAAAACTACTTATGTTATATCAGTATTACAGGAAGTAAGCAGTATTATGATAATAACACTCTATCAATTAGTTAGGATCAGTATCTGTAACATAATCACATTAGATAACTGACAGGTCATAGGGCATCTGCATAATATTGAAGTTATACAAAGAAATGTAAACTGGCATCAGGCAGTACAAACCTAAGATAAGTCCTCATGGTTATGTAAATCTGTGAACTGAGAAACTGGAGTCTACTTAAGAAGACCCGAATAGAAAGGTTACACAAATCTTTAACAATACTACTATAAAGGCTAAATCTAGGAAACAAATACCAATATAAAAGAAATCAGGCAAGCAAGAACCTCAGATAAGGGGTACCATCAACCAGGTTACTGAAAGTCTTAAACTAGATAAAAAAGATCTTGAAGGGCAAATCTTGAGGTACCAGAGACAGATCATAGTCTGATTAGACTATCTGAATTGGGAGTTTGAGATCAGAAACAGGGATATACTATAAGTATTAGAAATATGTTGTGAAGTTAGTGCTAGAGTCTGGGTAAACTCTGCAAAGATAAACCTTATTAACAAGATACTAAATATGGATAGTTAGTTAGCAGAAAGGCCCCCTAAAGCTCTATAGTCAGATAACATACTTTGAAATATATAACAGCTTAATGGATATACAGACAGGAAGGTTATAGTTAGGTTAGATAACATTTAGGTGTACAGGAACTTGTGTGCTATTTGTTGATATAAGTATAGAAATCAGAGGGTTTAAATAGGTAATCTCCTAGTAAATTGCAGATATGGCAACTAGTATAGAACCTGCTATATAGATGGACTACTTAAAATAGACAACCAAAAGTTATATATGTAGCTAGTTGTATACTTATCTTGTACAAGTTATATAATCATAATTAAAATACAATAAAGGCAATAGCTACTGATAACTATGGCCTTAGCGTAAGCAAAAAAAAAAAATCTACTCTACAACTTTTATATAAGGATTAAAAATTATTTACTTAATATATATTTTTCAAAAAATTAAATATAAAAAAAATTATAAAAATTTGCAACTAATTATATACTAGAGAATAGCAATTCTAGTGTAGTGGTTGGGTTGTTATCCTTCAAGTAGCAGGTCTAAGGTTCAAATTCTACCTATAACAAAATTTGAAAATTAACCTGTATTATGGCAAACTGTCTCTTGATGATCAGTTGAATTTGTATATTTGTAACTTTAAGTCATACCATCTTGAATGGGAGCTCAGGGCATCTATGCCAAATGTAATGTTATACGTATATAGAGAAATATTAATAACTAGTATTACATAAGACTTCAGTGCAAACTCATAATAAAACCACCAGGTACAATAAACTAAGAAATTGAAGAGTTGAAAGCCTACTTGGAAATTTTTGAGTAAAGAGGTAGCATGAACTTTTGATAATATGATCAGACCAATAGAAGCCTATGAAACACTCTCAAAGGGATAGGCAAATAAATTAGATGTTAAGATATATAGAAAAGCATATGACTAACTAGGCTGCCAGAATCACTGAAGAAAAAGAATACATAAGTATACTATACTAGACTATCTGAATTAGAAGTTAGGAGAGTTCTGTTGGTCCTAAGTAGTGATTAGTAAGAGATAATAAAAAAGAGGTCATGATAATAGGTACTGGGGTTCTAGTGAACTTTACAAGAATAGAAATAGTATAATGTAGCAGTTAAACAAGTAACTCCTGTAACTGCAAGTGTTAGATAACTATAGCATGTTGCATAAAATTAGATTAACTATATATGAGATACAGAAGGTTCTAGTAAGTTTTCTGTTAAGAATAAACTAGTTCTAAGGGTCTTATAAGCATCGGGTACTTTGGATGAGTGTAGCCTAGAAGATGTCTCCATGATCACAAGTCAAATTACATATGCAGAGTGTTTAAATAGGCAAGACCCATAATTGGCTTGTAGGTATGGCATCTAGTGTAGAACCTGTATAGTAATGTATAGGCAGACTACTTAAATTAGGCACCAAAAGTATATATGTGGCTAGTTGTAACCTCTTATATATAGAAGCCCCTAGAGGCATCTGTGTCTAAATACTTGAATAAAAAATCAATTTCCAAAGACAGGAACTTTAATATTAAAAAAAAAAAAAAATTATATACTCTACTTTTAAAATTCTGACTAAAAAATCATTTTTTGTATATTAATAAAAAAAATTCTTTGCAAAATTTTAGTATAAACTATGCTTTGCCTAACTCTAACCTTAATTTTAATCTAATTTCAATTAAAAGTTTTATTTTTTTATAAAAAAAGATTATTTTGATTTATATATTATACTAATTATGTGTTTATATATAGTGTAGCTAGTGATAGGACCTTCTGCATTATTAATAATTAATAATAATTATTAACAATTGTTCTGAATTATTAACTAAAAACTACTTAATAATGTATAGTGCAGCTAATTTGTACTAGGTTAATATAGGACACAACTAATTTGTGCTAAGTATACAAAAGTTGTTAATACTTTTGTGCAATATTTTTTCACAACATTGCTCAGATTAAATTTTATTAAAAGTAAGATGTCTAAAATTATAGACTGATGAAATTTTATTATTACAATTTCTTTTTTTTTTGATAAAATGAATTTACCAAAACATATCTTAATAAAGATAAACCTGCAGAATTTTATGAATTTATTGATAACCAATATCTATGTTTATTAATATGATTAAAGTGAACTCATGACTACTAAGATTTGAACTTAAAAAATAATCTATACATATGATTGTTAAATGTAAAAATATAATGATTTTTTAACACTTTTTAAATCAAAAATATCTTTGAGTGTTGGAATAGTTTCTTTACTATTTAAATTATACATATGAATATTATCTATTAATTTGTCAGATATTTAATTTAAATTAGTCATAAATTCATCTACATTATCACTTTTATTTTTATCATCACTATTTTATTATCATCATCATTTTCATTGACATTGTTATTATTATTTAATGCAAGTTTTTCAAAATTTTAATTTTTTTTTTTAATAGAATTAGATTTTTGACTTATATATCAAGATACTTGTATTATTTTTGTAGCCTGTAATAGTGATAATCAATTATGACATTCTGTATGTATATTATCTAATAAGAACTATACCCATTCAGAAGTTGCAAAGTTAGATGAAATTGATAAAAAATGACAAGCAAATTCACTTAAATTTAGTGTTACATAAAGCATAGTATGCCAATATTGTAGTAAAAATCTTGTAAAGCTTGGACTTTAAATTGATGATGCTGAAAATTGATCTTCTTTACTTGCATAATTTAACCATTCATTGATAAATTTATCCTGATTATGATCTGGATAAAAAGAACAAAACAAGCCGTATGCAGTTTCTTAAATATATAAAAGCTATATCAGATTTAGTTCTTCACTATGCTGATATAGATGCAGAAACCATATAATTAAATAAATCAGATTATAAAATTTTTCTCAATGATTATCAATTTCAAGAATTAATGAGTTTTGAAAATCATTATTAGTAAGTAAACTTTTACAAATAGTTCCATAAAGCTAGACCTATGATGCAGTTACTTGACCCAATGTAGCTGTTTCAGTTTCAAGAATTTTTATAACATAATTATATGGTTTTAATAATATATAAAATAATTCAAGATTTATTCAGAATTCATTATTATTAATAATACCAATAAAATTATTTTTTTGTGAAATTAGACAAAATGAATGCATAAGCATGATAATCTAAAATATTATAAGTATAAATTATATTAATACAGGAGCAAACTTAGTATATGTTTTTGAATGTAATTATTATAAATAATAACTATTACAAATATATTTTTAAAATTTACCTTCAAACTTGTTTGTATTTGTAATATAGTTTCTGATATTTTTGTAAATGTTGTCCAATGGGTAATACATAGATATTGAGGCTTTAAAGTTTCATTAGAAATTAATTCTCTTAATTTAGATAATGTAATGTTCAAATTTTGAAAATGGTTAATAATTATTAACATCTTTTTAATAATAGGTTTAAAAAATGATGATTCAATTATCTTCTTAACCAACAAGTTGGTTTAATGTAAAATGCATAAGATCATTAAAATTTTACCACCAAGATCATGATCCTATGATACACATTACAATAGAATTAATATAGTTTATAAAAAATAATAATAATTACTATATTTATCTTATGTATAAGACATTATGCCTTTTTGAAATCAGTTTCACTATCTGAAATAAATGTTATTCATTTGTCTAAACTAAGTTTCATTCTAATTTCTTTATATATTTTAAATATATTATTACTCATATAATATAAATGAGAATAATTATTTATTTTAAAATCTGACATTCATGTTTTTTATTTGTTATAATAAAATTTATTATACTATTTTTTGAAACATTTGTTCAACCATCACTGGATAATGTTAAAAACATTGAATCAGATACAAAGCATTGAATATTACACTGTATGTTTTCATGTATATTGTCGAATACATCTGTACTTATCTATTTACAAGACAGAAGCTTATATTCAGGTCTTAATATATGAAATAATTTAATTATTTCGACATCTTCTACAAATAATAATAGTGCATTAACTAAAATTAATACTTTAAGTAATTGATGATTAATAAATATTTTTTTTTCCAAAAGATAATATAACATATTCAATTTCTTGTTTAATATTTGTGTCTGTATTATTATCAGTATCAATTTAAAATGATGAGTTATATATTCATAACATTTTTACTTTTGTATTTTTTAAAATATCACTAATACTATCATGTTCATCTTGATTAATATCTTTGCATTTTTCTAATAAATACTTTTTCATTTTTGAGAGTTCATCAAGACAATTTGTTTTGTAGAAATTACATTGAGCCAAATAATGTAAACTATTAAGCTTATCACCTTCCTTGAACCATTACCAAATTGGTTTTTTTTTTCTTTCAAATTTGCATTAAGTTGATATTTGAATATTAGTAATTCAAAATTTTTCAACAAACTCAGAAGTTATTTATTGCCATTATTATTTTTATATACAATTAAACAATTACAATTCTTTACCAATTATTCATTGCCAATTATTTTGCTAACAGATTATTTATTTTACATTACGTCTAGTGATAATGAAATAAAATATATACCTGTAACTAATAGAATGTTAAATTGTTACATGCGTGTCAAGTAAATGGTCTGTTAACAAGTACCAACAATTACATATCATCTGCAATTATTAAAATGTTTGCATATTAATTTTTAACAATTACCAAAATTAATAACTATTATTAACTATTATTAACTAATTATTAAGTTTTTGGTCCCATCACTAAGTGTAGCACTATGGTACTATAGCTCTTACTAATACGTATTTTAAAAGAATAGTTATTTTTGGTGACGATACTGAGGTAGTTTGATGAAGTGACAATATTACATGATCTTCGAAACTTTTTTGGATAAATAAAAATCAGCCCATATCGATATGTTTTTTCTAGAATATTATTAGCTTGTTTAGCCAATTAGATAAAAACATGTCATAGCATGCCAGCAAACAGTAGCAAACCTACCGATATTCTATCTCACGTGCATAAATTTTTTTGTAACTTCAGGGGTATCATCTAAAAACTATATAAAAATACTCGGTATTTGTGACACTAGATTTAACTTTTGACAGGGTGTTTAATTTCGTCAGGTTTCGTCTTTCATCATTTGACGAAACGTTTCGTCCTTCGCCGATTTTAGCTTCATTTTTTCGCAATCATGCAAAAATGGTTTCGTCTAAGAACACTATATTCAACACGCCCTTATATTGCCAGTAATCCACTTTTATTCAGCCTTAATTATCGAAATCCATCCAATGTTCGACGGCATGAATTGATTGCGTTGAATGATCTTCAAGCAAGATCGTTTACATTTTCCGCTGTTCCTAGATTCGTTTTACATGCCATGCGAATTCCTGTTGCTGGCGTAACTGTTGGCGTTGGTGGTTTGACTTATGCTAATTACAAACTCAATGGTAAGCAAAGATCTAATTTTTTTCCGAGTTTTTGGACCTTTCATTATTCCTAATTCGTAATGATTTTCTGTTCTAACAGCTATGGCAAATAAGAGTTCTGATTTATTGTCATCTATTTCCGATGGGGTTAAGACCGCTTTTGGAACTGTCACCGATGGATTATCAAAATTCGATGTCGAATTACAAGTACCTAAATTTTTAGCGGATATTTTTTCCACAAACTCAAGATCGTCACCATCATCATCAAATCAAATAGAATCTGATAAACCTAGGTTTATAAAAAAAGATGATCCATCCGATCCTTCAGGGAATGGTGGTGGCGCTGCTGTCGGTGCTGCTGCTGCGGCTGCTTTATTTATGGGTGGCGAAAAAGATGATGACGAAGACGACGATGATGGAAAGTCATTTAGGAAAAAGTCTGGCGTAGCACAGGATGATCAATTCATGAATCTCACTAAAAAGTTGATCGAGGTTCGGAATATATTGACGAGCATTGATCATGAGGAAGGGCTTAAGTTGCCTAGTATTGTGGTAATTGGAAGTCAGAGCTCTGGTAAAAGTTCTGTGCTCGAAGCTATCGTTGGACATGAATTTTTGCCAAAGTATGTTTCATAATATATTTTTTACATATCATTATATTCTATACATATATATTATTGATTTTTACCTTTTATTTTTATCATTTTATAGAGGATCCAATATGGTAACTCGAAGGCCGATTGAACTTACATTGATACACACACCTAAATCCAAAGAAGAATATGGCGAATTCCCTCAGTTGGGTTTAGGAAAAATACATGATTTTTCTCACATTCAACAAACTCTACGTGACCTCAATCTTGCTGTGCCTGAGTCTGAATGTGTATCCAACAAACCAATTGAACTTCGGATCTACTCATCAAATGTTCCTGATTTGACTTTAATCGATTTACCTGGTTATATTCAAATCAACAACAAAAATCAACCAGGAACTTTAAAAGACAAAATAGTAGAGTTATGTGAACAATATATTAAAGAACCAAATATAATATTGGCTGTGTGTGCGGCAGATGTAGATTTGGCAAATTCTGAGGCATTAAAAGCAGGTCGCAAAGTTGATCCGTTGGGTTTGCGAACTCTTGGAGTAATAACTAAAATGGATCTAGTGGAACCTGAAATCGGTGCTGCGATTTTGCGGAATACTGATTATCCTTTACATTTGGGCTATATTGGTGTTGTTTGTAAACCTCCCGCAAGCATTAAAAATAAAAAGAACATTACTTCTGCTTTGATACGTCATGAAGATCAATTTTTCCGAAGTAATTATGTGTACAGTCAACGTGGCATCCAAGTTGGCATTGGTACTTTACGAAAGAAACTGATGGAAGTGCTAGAGGAAGGCATGGCAAAATCATTATTTTCTATTGTTGGAGCAGTACAAAAAGAATTAGAAGAGTCTCGCTATCAATTCAAAGTGCAATATAATGATAGGTATGTTTAATTATCAATAATATATGTGTGCGTTAAAACATATATTTATTTATATTAATTTATTCCTTCTACAAGACGGATTACGGCGGAATCATACGTTGCTGAAACCATTGACAGCATTAAACATAATTTTAAAAACTTTGCACATTCTTTTGGAAAACCACAAGTAAGGCATGAGGTTCGATCAATGTTGGAACAAAAGGTTATGGATCTTTGCGCCGAATTATATTGGACTGATAATAAAATCGTTGATTTACCAAAAGTATCTATTGATGAACTTTATTGGAAGTACAAACTTGACATGAGTTCAGCAGCTCTCACGAAAAGTGGTATTGGACGAACTAGTACCCAACTAGTAGTTGGTGTATTAATGGCAAATATGGAAAAAATAGCATTAATGGAACCATTAAATAATCATCCTGAAATAAGCAGTAAGCTATTAAGTCTTAGCAACGAAATTTTACGAAACAAATTTCATACAACTTCAGATCAAGTTGAGAATTGTGTAAAACCATATAAACATGAAGTTGAATGTAGTGAACAAGAATGGGCTGAGGGTTTGAAAAGGACAATATCTCTTCTTGAAAAAGAATTGGAAAGTTGTAATAAAGCATTACAGAATATCAAAGATACTATAGGAAAAAAGAAACTTAGAGCTGCAATTAAATATGTAATCGATGCTGAAAGAGAAGCAAAACGTGCACAAGCTCATGCTCGTGATTCTGAAAGCGATACTGTTGTCGATAACGGAAACGATGCTTCTACAAATACCAAATCTCAATCTGTTATAATCAATGATATCATGGAAAATAATGACTCGGATCGTCATCGTTTACATTTCAACCCTAAAGTGATTGAAAAAGCTCTAGAAGCAATTTTTTTACGAGATCGATCCATGATATTAAAATACCGTTTAGCTGCTCTCAAATCACGGCAATGTAAATCCCCTGAAAATAAACAATATTGTCCTGAAGCATTTTTAAACATGGTCGCCGAAAAACTTACTTATACTGCTGTGATGTTCATTCAAGTTGAATTATTAAATGAATTCTTTTTCCAATTCCCAAGAGAAGTAGATAATCTACTTGTATATGGTATGAATAAAAATCAAATCTTATCATTTGCAAAAGAGAATCCAAAAATACGGAAACATTTGGAATTACAAGAAAAAAAATGGAAATTGGAAGAGGTAAGAAATGTCTTTATAAATATTGTTTGATTAAAATAATTTATTTATGCATGTTTTTTTAGGTTATGGAAAAATTAAATTATATAAGTAGAGATGCAAACGGCTGGCTCGGCTCTGCTAACGGTTCGCATTAAGCTACGCGTTTCTTTGGCTCTACAGGCTAGAGCAGAGCTCTAATTTTAATTAAACGAATGTATTAAGCCATACAAAATAAAATATTTTTAATTTTTTTTTAACATAAAAATTTAATAAAATTCTAAACTCGACTTTTTTAATTTTAAATATGATACGAGAATTACACTTAAAAAAAATTCGTTTATATGAAAATACTGTTTCTAATGGGGTGATTCGTGACAATATTATGTAATATTTTTTTATCATACCCTCTTCCCCTCCCTCACGTAAGAGAAATTTAATTGGTCGTTGTAAATTTATATATTCTATATATGAGTGCGTGAGAGTGAAAACCAGGAAATAAATTTTTTTAACCCCTGAGGAAATGTATTGTCGATCTGTGTCCTAGTAGTTTCGGTAACACAATAATGATCTTAATAGAACATGACAAGCACGATAACGATAATGATAATTTATTGTATAATTTCGATATGTGTTTGAGAGTGAAAACCTAAAACTGCTCATGTAAATGATTAAATACAGTTACAGGTTCTCACTCTCAAACACAAATAAAAGAAAATAATATGTTACGGAATTTTTGAATTTCCAAATCATTGAGATTGTTACTTCTTTAAAACATTAAGAGAGCTTTATTAACTTATGTTCTAATAGGTAATAGATATTTTTATTTCCTTTTGTGCTTTCAATTTACAACTAATTACAACTAATTACATTTCTTTTTGATATATTGTTTTTGTTGTGCCTTTTTTGCACAAGTTCTTTTTCAATTTTCAACTCTTTCAATTAAATTATTATTAGGTTTTGAACAAAATTTTTCATGAAAAGTAATAAGGCAATATGAATGAATATTGTTTTAAATGCCAACTTGTTTTTTTTTAGAAAGACTTTTTGGTAAGAGTTCTTGAGGATTTAGACTTTCAGTATTGACATTCAGTTTTAATAATTTGAATTCATTTTATAGATCAGTGGATCTGATCTTAGTTTTCATTATATTAGGATTTTCATTATTAAATTAGAAAAAATAATATTTTTGAATTGTTGAAGATTTATAATATAATAAGTTAAATGATGAGGTTCAGTTATGAAATGGATCTGTTTGATTATCTAAGTTTATAAAAAAATTATTACTCACACTCCTATTTATTACTTCAACTAACTGATAAATATATTAAACTTTTAATTTGATATACTTTTTTTTAGTATTATCAAATCTTTGATTAATAAAATTTTAAGTATGTTTTTTGATTTGGAAATGATATTTATTTTTTTAAAATATTTGAATATAGTAAGTTTATAAGAAGTATTATAATAGACACAAGTTTTTATTCTATCCATTATATTTATCTGTTTATAATCTAATTTTATTTTATTAATTGTAATTTTTGAGAATAATTTATTTATAATTATTAAATATAAATATATTAATTAATATTTACTTGATTTTATCTGTTTTATTTGAAACAGAAATAAGAAATAAATACATTATAAATATAATTTTATTAGTTTTTTTTAATGTTTTTATTTCCATATAAAGAACATGTTAATAGTGATCAATATCTTTATTCACTAATCCAAATTGATATACTTTCAACAATAACAAATAGTACTATCTTTCTAGTTATTAAGAGTCATAAAACTACTTAATATTTTTAGCAAAGTTATAAAAAAAAATATGAAATACAGATCAATCACACTCTTTTGATATTTGAATATTATTTTTATATATTTTCTTTATAGAATAATAATTAATTATATGTTTGGCAAATTAGGTATTAAGGTTTTCATCTACATTACTACATTCTTTTAACACATATTTAAATAGAGTATATTCATTATACATATCTTTTAATAATTTTCTAATTGCAGTCTTATTTAACTTAGCATCATTCTTTTATATTCTTCAAAAACTCTAATTACTTACATGATTATTTGGCTACATTAGGTTATAAAAAATTAAAGTTGATTATAAGAATAGTAAGATAAAAAAAGAACAAGATCATTCTTTTCATATTGTACTGTTATTTGTTCATTCATCTTTTTTTATGCATATTTTTAAACAACTACTGACTCATTATATTAATTACCAATTAATCTAATAAAAGATTTTATTTTTTTAGTTATTTCAATTAATAGTTTAGTAACAGATAAATGATCAATATTTTTATGAAGTAAGAAAAGCATTGATTGTTTTTTTGAGCTTATTTGTGAAGACAATAAAAAGTATCTTTACTATATAATCAAAATGTTCAAAAAAAAGAACTACAAACTTCACCAAAATATGGTAGCAAATACTTGGTACAGATTTGTTTTTTGCATGATCCTTTATCTGAAGAACATATAAGTAATAAAATTGAATAACATCATTGCTCTTTATTCATATTAATACTCTTTAATATTAAAGTTTATAACAGAGCTAATAAAATCTTTTTACTATATTTATTCTTATATAAACAATACAATTTAAGCCTGTTAACTAATTTATCAACTACAGAAATTTCTGAGTTTTTCTTCTTTAGTTTCTATATTATTCAAATTTGTTTTTAATTTAAATTATGCATCTTTTACTATTTCTTTATTGTATTTCATTTTCTTATTATATTCTGTTTTCTCTTTATTATACTCAATTTTATAAGAAATCAAGATAACATTAATATTTAGAGATTCAAAAAAATGTACCAAATCTTCTGAAATTTCTATTGATTATATTAAAATATTATTAGATTACAATACTAATAATAAAAATTTAAATATTATAGATTTTAGATTATTACAATTGTAATGTGAAAAATTTTTAGATAAGTATATATTTTAAATTCTTATTCTTTATATATTTATTTTTGTATATAATAATTTCACATTAACAAAATCAGAAAACTTATTGGAGAAAGTAGAAGAGACTACTATATAAATAATGATTTTTATAAAGATCAAAGTGGTTCTATTACACTGGACTTCTTTATATATTTAGCAAGCAAACTAAAAACACATATATACAAGATAACTAGCAAGAGGCATCCTTGTATAACAAATTTTAATAGAAGTCTCAGCTTCTGTTAACAAAGTTAAAATAGTAGGCCTTATAGAAGAACAATAAATAAGTTTTCAACACATTCACTAGAAATTCAAAGATACCTGCTAACTGAACACCACTACTATATTCCTTGCTTGGTTTTTGACAGAAGTTTTTACAAGAAGTGGGAATTTAGCATACCCTCTAAGAAAGATCTACAGAAATTATTCATTTTGGGAATAGGAGAATCATTCCTTTTCTAGAATTAGGAATAACTCTAATTGAAGTGAAAGGATCAGCTATAGAACTGATAGAGAAGAAATTAAACACTGACATCTCTATCATCGAACGATATTTATATATAGTATAGACTTATTTCTAAAATAGAGACTAGAAGTAGCATTATTATATAATTTTTACAATTTGCTCTGGTTGGAGCTTTGGTTCTCTTTTTGTTTTTTCTTTTTCTTACTATTACATGTTTGTTTTGCTGTTTTGTTTTGATTTGTGTTTTGTTTATTTACTTTTAGTTTTTTTAGTTGTATTCTTATTTGTATTTAATTTTATAATACTCCTCTTTTTTTGACTCTTTGAAAAGAAGGAAAAATTTAAAAAAAGGATTGAAGACAGTTAATGCTTGTCTCAGAAGAGAGAAATCCTTTCTGGTACAGCTTTAAGTAGCCAGATAAGCAGTCTACCTCTGATTAGGATAGTGCAGCAGGTTGCACTTAGGTACCAATAGGGTGGCTGGGTGATGCTGGACTTAGTTATTGAGAAAATTTTATGTAATTATTGTATATAGTTTCAAGAATTTTAATAAAGTACTAGCATGGCTGCTTAAGAGCAAAAAAAAAAAAAAATTTGTATACAATTATTAATAATCTATTTTACAAAAATTTTTGATTTATTTTTATTTAATTATGAAGGATTTCAAAATAGTAACAGGATTACAGAAATTAAAAATAGGTAATACTTAATTGTTGCATTTAATAATTTATTAAGAATCAAATTTTTTAATAGATCACAGTATATGCCTTTAATTTTTAAGTCTTATATCTCATCACTATTTAAGAGTATTATTCTTAAAAGTTTCACTTAATAAGAGTATATAGCTATTTCTAGTATTCAAAATGGCATAAGTAATCTTACAATAATTATATAACTAAATTCAATCAGAATTGGTTTATTTTAATTTTATATATCTATATAATAAAAATAAGAAAAATTTATCATATTTTGTTTAATTATTTTTATAATATTGCTAGTACTATTTTAGATACTAGAAATAGCTAGACATGCTTTCAATAAACAAGATAAAAAAGAATCTGACTGTCTAAATTGATCAGATAGACCAACTAGCTTTTTATTATATTAATTGTTAAAGATGTATAAGAACATCTTAAATTATATAATTTTATAGTACTTTTAAGTATTAAATATAAATCAGACCTTATTTCTATTGTCTTACTATTGTTATAAAGTAGAATGTTTTATGCATCATTCATAAGTATTTTATTATCTGTTGCATAAATCATTATGCTGCAAAGATGATTATCATTTTAGATATAATAAAATTTTTATTATTTTTTTTATCAATTAAGAATGTTAAGTGATGTGTTTGGTTCAGTCCTATCAAAAACAAGTTCTATCCTAATAGTTTATACAGATTTTATAATACTTTTTATTACAAACTTTATTATTCTAAATCAACAAAATTAATGTTTAACTAATATAACAATTAGAGTATCTGTTATTGATTTTCAATTAATAAATTTTATTTAAAATATTATTAGTCAGAATATATTATTATTGATTATATTTTATCAAATTTAATTTAATGTATCAAAAATGATACTTGATTTATATTATACGAGAGTTAAACTAGTTTTGGACCAGTCTCTATTAGTTTTAAAGAAGTCTGGTCCAAACTAGTTTCTTGTAAACTATTTAACATTCTTTATTACTAATAAATAATAAAATTACCATCTTGTCTGCAAATTATATATATAAGAATAAAAACCTAAAAGTAAAATCTTAGATCCTAAAAAACTATGATTAGCATTTTGGCAATTTTAGTAATTTAATTATTATATATTATTGAATTATCAAAATACTAATCATAATTTTTAAAACACATATTTTTACTTACATATTTTTATTCATAGAATACATATGTAAGCATTATTTTGAAATAAAGGCTAACTTACTGATAATTTAGTTTTTAAAATAATGTTTATTTAGATATGAAAGAACTTAAATAGAATTAATAAAACTAAATAGACATGTATTTATTAAAACACAATCAGGGCAGTTACTGATTTTATAGGTTATATGAGTGATGCTACCAATGTTCAATATACACAATATGCAATACAAATTCCAAATTTTCATTGCAATAATAGCATTATAAATATAATTGCTGCAGGTAACACTATCTATATAATCTATAAAATTGATAATTACTCTAGTCATGTTATTTATTAAGGTTCATTTAGAGATCTATCTTTTTTTTTTAATGGATAGCCAATTTGCCAATCTTGTATTTAGGTGATTATAAGTAGGTGCATTCAATTATTGTCTCTTAAAGATTTTTATTAGATAATTTTTTATTATTTATACAAATTATTTGAAAAAAGAAGAAAGTATATGTGTTTTATTTAAGTATTATTTAGGGATATTAGTAGTTCAATTCTAATCTGGTTTTCAAAAGTCTAATCTTAGACTAGTTAAGAATTAGTTTATTCTTTGTTAAAAACTAACCTAATCCTAGTACTTTAATATAATATTAGACTTTAAAACAATTAAAATATTTACTACAAATAAAACAGAGTTTTTCTCTGACAAGAATGATATTAGAAGAAATAGATGCAACTTTGTTAAGTAACTTAAAATGAATTTGGAAAAATAACTTGGCATGTCTAATTATACTTAAAGCAAAAAAAGTAGAAGTAATGATAAAGAAAGATGAAGGTTTTTGGCAGATTCATGATATAAATAAAACTGTACATAGTCTGATAGAGAAGGAAACATTTAAAGTGGCATACAGAAGTTTAATAAAGTATAGAGTATTTTTTACATAACAGTTAATTGATCAAAAAGGCAAGAGAATAATCATATAGAAGAAGTTTAGAGCTTTAAGAACGAGTATGCAAAGAGAATGAAAAGCAAAGTGGTTTGCAAAAATTGAACAGAAAATAATAAGCAATTAAGGTAACAGAACAATTTGAGTAGAATTTCAAATACAAGGCATAAACACTATGGCAATGAAATTGACATGCAAAAAGCTATTATAAAATAAAAGAAGACATGAATGAGTACTAATAAATAAGAAGAATATGAATTTAATAATAGACAGAGTAGTTAAAAAAAGAAGGAAAGATGTACTTATAAATTACTAGAGTACATCATGAATTGAGAATAGGAATCATTCAGTGCTTGTAGAATATGTAAAGTGCAATTTAGATAATGGAAATAATGCAAGTAGTTGTCAACATTGGGTCAAAAAAAAAGAAATAGCAGGTGTACTGCCAGGAATTAGACAAGAGAACAAACAGAAGATTCCAGTTTTGTTAGAAGAGTTAGGTGAATATAAGAAGAATAATACAAAAAAAGAAAGCAATAATAAAGAAAGAGCTGTAAGTAAAGAAATAAGCATGCATATGCATGAGATCAGTTTGTTAAAGATTCAAGGTTTTGATAGTAGCCTTGAAATCTTGCTACTAGAGCAATTAGAAAGTAATATAAAAATAAACTATACAAGTTTCAACTTTTATACAGATGGGTTATTAGTAAGAGAGAAAAAGGATTGTAGAATAGGTGCAAGTTAGGTTAAGTTAGTGAAGATGAGAGTATATTAATAATGAAAAGAAAAATTAGAATAGTAAATTGGCTATCATTGACAAAGTTAGAGTTAGCTGCAATGTGAATGATGGTATTAGTAGTAGCATGTAATAATAAAGTAGTCATTAAATTAGATAGTGCAGCAGTGATTACAAGCCTGAAAAGAGATAAGCTGTTATATAATGTGAGAGTATAGAGTAAAAGTAAGAACTTTAAATTAGTCACAAAGATTAAAGATATATGCAAATCGAAGAATATTAGACTATCATTAGTTAAAGTTAAAGCACATAGTAGAATAATATAAAATGAAAGAGCTGATAAGCTTGTGAAAGAGAGTATATGGCTTGACAAGATCACTGACTTAATGCTTGAGAAGAATTTGAGATTTCTATATGCATTATTTTGAAAAAAAACAGTAGTAGAGATACCAACAAGAAAGTTTATTAAGACATTAATGAATATGATAAATAGTGCAGAATGGTGTTGCTTAAATGCAATAAAAGAGCTAGAACCAGATGCAGAAGCACAACATAATTGGAAATGGCTATAAAAGGAAAACAGAACTTTAACAGGAAACAAATGTAAATCTTTAGAGAAGAGCAAGAAAATTACATTCAGAATCAAGTGTATCTCTGATAGTTTGCCTGTGTTTGAGGTATTAAAGAAGAAAGTACCAAACTTGTATAGTTTAGACATATTCAAAGAATACAAGACAAAGAAAGAATTATTAAGATACTTATTCAGTTGCAAAAAATATGAGGGTTATTAGAACAATATTAAAGAGTTAGCATGTTAGTTAATATGGAAAAAGTTGAACAAGTTAGACAAAAGCAAACTTATAAAAATTAATCTAAAAAGAATATTAGTTAGTAAAACAAAAATAGATAAAATTAAATATAAAAAGTCATGCATACATGGTTTAGCAGTTGAGAGTATGTTTAAGGAGTTGTATACTAAGCAAGTTTTATATAAAAATATGAAGCAGAGTATTAAATTATATATTAAGGTTGTAGAAGAGATGTTAAGAGATGAAATTTGGTAGTAAAGGTGTAGAATAGTGGTTAACTGAGAGGAAGAAAATGGAATAATAATGAAATTAAAATGAAAAAGAGGCAAGACAGTGGTAAATAAAGAATGAAGTACAAAGAAAGTTAAAAGTAAAGAAGTATTGGAGAATAAGATCAGATTAGAGAAAAACAAAAAAAGAGAAACTGAATACAGATGGTTGTTTATAAAAGGTGTTAATGAAATAATACAGAGTAGAAGTAGTCTATTCTGGTTTAGTTCTTGACAGAGCTGACAAAGTTTTTCAATTTAGAAATAGGTTGGTATGACAAGTTGCATTTAAGTGCAGTTTCTGTATTTGGATGATGCCAGACTTGCAACTACAAAAGTGAATTACTAGAAATAGATAATGTTTTAATTAGTAAAATTTTGTATTAAAGTTTTGACAAGACTGTCAAAGAATAAAAAAAAAAAAAAAAAATTAAAATATTTACTAATTTGACTTAAGTTTATCAATTAATGTATATAATAGACTAGTAATTAATTATCTAATTATTGAATTTTAAAGAAATACAGGTTTTTTTTCAATTTTAATAACTGCCCTATCTAGTATGTTTGAAGTGCATTGAGTATAACTCAGGTTTGCATAAGAAGAGCATATTCCTATATTGTAAATACAAAAATAAAATTTCTAATTATACTATATAATAGAAATTTTCTTTAAATTTGTAACATAGAAAAATGCAAACTCAGGTTTGTGTTTTTTAAGAATAAACATTAATTTTAATTATAGCTATTCAATATATTAAGTACTAAAGATAAAATAAATATGTAAGAGTGAAAATTAGTAAATATATTTAATAATTTATTATGATTGGTTATAGGTTTTCACTCTTATGCACTCAAATAAAAACATTCAATTATATTTAAAATCTGCCAATAGTAACAATTCTGTTAACTAATATAGTCTTAAACATTATTACTAATATAGTATAGACATTAATATAGACAAAAGAAAGTATTTAAATTATATTTAAAATCTGCTAATAGTGGTAATTTAGCTGTTTAGTATAACCTTAGACATTATTATCAGTATGGTATAGATGCAGCTAAAGGTAAAAAAAAAGGTCTGTATAGTATTTAAAATCTATAAAAAATGATAGTTTTAATAAAGAAATAATTTCAATACTGATTAAATTGAAAAAAATTTAAACAGTATTTGAAATCTGTTAATGATGGCAACTATATTGAACAATATAACTTGAGTATTGTTACCAATATAGTATAGACATTATTAAAGATAAAAAAAAACAATTATGTTATGAAAATATATGTCTATAATAATTAAAAAAAATATATATATATATATATATTTTAAAGCCATACTTGAGTGATACTTTATTGACTTATATTAGGTTAGCTATTACAACTATTTTTACAGAAATAAGAATACAACTAGTTACATATACAACTTTTGGTTGTTTATTTAGTAGTCTACTCTAAAGTTCTACACTAAATATCATTCTATAACCTACTAGAAGATTATTCATTTAAACTTTCTGATTATCCATCCTGTCATATTAAAATTCTCAACTTATTTTATATATATACCTAATTGGTATACCATCTGAGCAGTATGATTACTTATCTTTTTTGTACTGATTTCTAGACTGTTATATATTTCAGAGTATGTTATCTGTTAGTAAGGCACAAGAGGCCTCCTATTGTTAACTATCTATTCATTTTTAAAACACTAATATTGTAATATTATAGATATTTTTAAACATTATTTTATATTATTTTATTGATATTATATTAGTTTTATATTATATT